>VZRF01010406.1:0-76954 GCA_013396875.1 Vireo altiloquus | reverse complement strand
CATGCAGATGGAAGACAGTACTAAAACAAACTCTCAGGTGCATGAATCCAGTCCTCAGGCTTAGAAATGACCCAATAACACAAATAGCAGCATAGAAACACAGAAAGCAAAAACATGCATCATCCAGTAGTCTAGATCCCACATAACTGAGACCCCTAAAATACCAGCAAGATACTGGATTTTGCTGCCTGGTGACTGGATAAGAAATTAACTCAATGAGAAACAACTATGAAGGTCAGCCAAGATACAGAACGGGCTTCTATGTCTTCTCGGAATACAGAAGGGACTGTCTCCTTCTAGAGGGAGGGCATGAAAACTGTTCTGTCCAGGGAAGTCTGCAGAGAGTCTGGAGAAGAAGAAGAAAGCATAGGCAACAGCTGGCATTAGGGTCCTGATGGCTGGACTGGTAAATTCAGGGTAAAAGGGAATTGCTTCCTATCTTAGCATGCTGACAAGCTCACCAGCACATTTTTTGTGTCTTTACAATCTCCATTCCCAGGCTGGGTGGAAGATAGAGAGTTTACATTTTCACCTGGCTGTTTAGGGGTTTTTTTGAGGAAGACTAAGAAAAATTAGGAAAAAACCTAAAAAGACCCTCTGTGAGCTGAGGAGTGGAGGTGACTGAAAGGCTGGGTTGGGAGAAAATGTCTGCTTACCAGAAATAATGAAAATAATTAAGCACTAATCTGATTTGTCTGTACAGATGGATTTCCAGCATAAGGGAGCAGTGAAATAGCACATTCCCCCAAGGGGAGCTCCTGAGCAGGGAAGCATAATTCTTGCCTGAGAGTTAAGTCTCAGTATGGCTCTTTGCTGTGAAATTACTGCACTGCTGAAAATTACACATGTAGACACACACGCATACTGACACTGGAAAAAAAGCTGTGTTGGCATTTATAAGATTGTAAGGTCAAAGTTAATTTTGTCAGATTTACTAATTGTTTTCAAACTGTGTCTTTTGTTTAAGATTATTTAAAAGTAAACTCTGACATACTGTGATTTGATTTTAAATACCTTTTGGTATCAGTCATTCTGAATTATAAATAGCTTCATCCTTCTTCCTTCTTATCACACTTTGACATATGCAAGATAATAAGAGGGATTTTAGAAATATTGATGCAAACCAGCCACCTCTGAATCATGTCAAGTCAATAGTCCCCAAGAGTTAATGTTCAGATCATAGAGGAATTGTGCAGTAAGGGGCTGGAGAAGGGAGAGAAACTTGTATGCATTTTGAGCCTGAACGGATTCATTATTCACTCAATTGGAAATTGTTAAAGACGTTTTCTGTAAGCATGCGTCCATTTCCCATCTGAGTCGAGAGTTATACAGCAGTGTGACCATAAGTGAGCACAGTTAAATGAAGATAGACGTGTCCTAGTGCGTGCCCTAAGTGGACTGCTGTAGGCACTAAGGCTAAACTAGGGGGACTAGGGGGAAGATGAGATTTCATACTAGCATTTTTCTACACTTGTAGTCCTGTGGGTATTTCTGAGTTTTGCTTTGTTCCTTGAGATAATAATGTTTTCATTCTCTAAATAAAGATTTGCTAGATTCGCTTTCCTGCAAGAAATCTTCCAGGGACTGGAGGAGGGCTACACTGTCCTTAGAAATACTACAGCAGATTAACAGAAAGGCAGTGGCACAAGAGGCAAGAGAAATCCAGATTCCCATTTGGAGTTTTCCATAATGTTTTCTCTGAAATATATTGCTTCCCATCCTTCAATCACTATTATGCAACCAAATTTTGTACACATGAGCATGTTCATTCATTTCAATGAGAATGCTCCCATTAGTAAGAGTTCGTATAACTTAAGTATTGGAAGGACTGAAACCTGTGTAAAATTGTGGTGTTTTCCACAAATTCTGTCTTTTTTCTTGTTTTTAGGTCATGATCTGTAATTATATTGCCATANTCTGAGTTTTGCTTTGTTCCTTGAGATAATAATGTTTTCATTCTCTAAATAAAGATTTGCTAGATTTGCTTTCCTGTAAGAAATATTCCAGGGACTGGAGAAGGGCTACACCATCCTCAGAAATACTTAGAAATACTACACCACTTAGAAATACTACAGCACATTAACAGAAAAGCAGTGGCACAAGAGGCAAGAGAAATCCAGATTCCCATTTGGAGTTTTCCATAATGTTTTCTCTGAAATATATTGCTTCCCATCCTTCAATCACTATTATGCAACCAAATTTTGTACACATGAGCATGTTCATTCATTTCAATGAGAATGCTCCCATTAGTAAGAGTTCGTATAACTTAAGTATTGGAAGGACTGAAACCTGTGTAAAATTGTGGTGTTTTCCACAAATTCTGTCTTTTTGCTTATTTTCATGTCATGATCTGTCATTACATTGCCATGTCAAGCTTTTCCTTGGAGAACCAATGGAGCTAGGAGACTGCAAGTTTGTACTTGTCTATTGAAAAAAGATATGATGTTCCTGCAGAAATGTAGTCTGCAGGACATGTCAAATAACCCTCCTATCCCGCCTCAGCACTCAGTTTCAGCTGGAGCCCATGATTCTGGGCATCACAGTTCAAGAAGATGACAAATCAAATAAAGAGAGAATCCAAAGGTGAGCAAATCGAATAATCAGAAGCCTACAAGACATTACTGTGGATGAAGAGATGTGGTATGAAAGGAATTTGCTTAATCTAGAGAAAACAGAGGGAGACATGACAACAGTCTGCAAGCATGCAAGGGGATGTCACAAAGAGGAAAGACTTAAACTGATTTCCATGTAGACATAACAAAAAGAGATGGGGCTCTTGTGCAAAATGGGAGATTGATAACCCTTAATATTTTAATAATTTTCTAGTTTTAGAAATAGGATAGCAGTCAACTTTTTTTTGCCTGGAGAAGAAAGATGGAGATAGCGGAACCTTCTTCACAGAAGGCCTTCAAACAAACATCTCCAGCTATGAATAGTCAATCCCATGTAGTGGCAAGGGGATGGTTAGAAGACCTCAGGAGGTCCCACTCAGCCCTATCTTCTATTAACATAATCAACAAAATTCACAGCTACATACTAAAGGCAGGAGTCTTATTACTGGGTGTAGAGAAAAGGCAGAAGTATCAAAACATTGCTGTCAGACCTCAAAGGGAGCATGTAAAGCATCAAAAATGTTCTCTTTTGATCAGGGAAACACAAAGACATGACTTGAAAAGAATAAGCACAAAACTCTAACATGGCCTCCTGGGAAAATATTTTCTTCCCACTCCAGCATCCCTTGATCATTTTTCCTCCTGGTTTTGGGTTTTTATCTCAAGGTGGAAAATGGAAATGACACCCCCAAGATGGTATAAAGGCAGCTTCATACTTCAAACGCTTTTTGCCAAAATTATTTACAAAATATTATTTTTAACAGTGATTTTTATCTCCAGAAAATTTATAGTCTTTTCTATGTCCAAAACACAAGTAGAAGACCTGAGAACAAGCAATACCCACTGTCAAGCTACACCAATTCGGAAGGAATAAAATCTTGCAAATTTCTTTTCAAATGTGAGTGGAAATGGGATCTAATGACATTCAAGTAACCTACTCAAGTTGCTAAGGTTGAGTGGAAGATACTTTTGATTAAGATCTAAGACTGTGTATTTAAAAATACAGAAATGAAAATATAATTTTTCTTTGTTATTGGATGAATTGGCATCTGTATAATGCTTAGGGAGGAAGAAGACTGCAAAAAACTAGGGAGAGAAACTTATGCAAAAGACTATAAAGAAATGGAGCTGTTTTGCTCCTAGGAAAAAAAAAAAAGGAAAAAAAAAAAAGTTCAGCATGGATCCATATGGTGTGAGATTTCTCTTCTGTGACATTTTTATTAAGGTTATGTATATGACCGTTCATCTTCATTCTGCTGGTGCTAATTGCTGTCTATTGGGCCCTTCGCTACTGTGTACAGAGAACACATGCTTCCCCTCGACACTGCCATCGCCACCAGTGCACTGCATTGCTCTGCTGTCCTCAGATAGGAACCTGCTGCTGCTGCCTGACCGCAACAGCTGGGAATATTCTGCTTTTAAAAGCTTATCTTGTTGATACTTGAGTTGAGCTATTACACAGTGGAACAAGCAAACAGAATGAATAGACCCTCTGCGGGCAACTTATGGTAACAAAAAAAGCTTCCATGTGCTTTTGAATGTGTCTCTTGTCTTAGAACTGACAGTGATGTTTAGCATAGATGTTTCCTGCGACAAAATCATGATGGTATAGAGCCAGAAACAGGCTAAAAAAGAAACATGCACAGAAGACATGTTCAGCACTTAAGCTTCTTTGCAACTCTAAGCAGCATCTAGAGACCAATCCTGCAAAGGTTTACTCATGCCGACGGTCCTGCTGAAATGCAAGGGACTGTTTTGTTCTCTAGAATGGCTAATTTGATTAAGAGTTACTCTATGTACAAAATTAGTGTGTAAAGCATATTTCCTCAATCTTCTACAGGGCTTTTAAGCAGTCAGCCTAAAAATCAGGTTATTTATTTAACAGCATTAGGTCCATGCACACACAAATATATTGCATGTACTAGCAGATCAGAGCAGAGAAACACAAATACTCCCATGTTACAGACAGACCACCCAGGGAAATACAGAAATCTATTAATTTTGCTTATCACTTAGACTCAAATTTAACAAAACATCTAATAGTGTCATGAATTTTTCTGTCATGAAGGAAGTGTTACAATCATCTAATCTGACTTCCTACATAATGTAGACTAATGTATGATTTCCCCAAGCAATTCTGACTTGCACATCCCTACATTTTAGTTCAAACTGTAAAAGTTACCAGTGGCAATAAAAATAATTATCAGACTTAGGTTCATGAATTAGTGATTCTTAAACTGTTACCTTAACATGTTGCCTTTTGTGAATGGTGCTGCACTTAGCCATGCCCTGAACTACACACCAGTCTGCCTACAGACTCCACATGACCTCTAGGCAGGAAAATCTCTCTTCTGAAGTCTTAATGGAGGTGTTGTCTGAGCAAGCACAGGCCCTGAGTGACATGTGCATTATTCTGTGCATGGATGAACATCTGAAAATTTGGCTCTGAGGCCACACAGGCCACAATCTGTGAGAGTTGAACTTGACACCTAACCGCCAGAGTAGTGGCAACTTTGGTCTCACAGTGGTGGTGATTCTTGCTATACGATCGCTGGTTTAACTCATTAACATCGGTTAAGTGTCCAGTTGTAATTGACATGGGTGATCTGTGGGTACATGGCCTTTTCCTGCTTTCTTGGTGGCAATTTTGGCTAAAGGAAAAGCTATTCTCTTCCCCTTCCCTACCATTTTTGCCTTGTGTGACTCTCTCATTTGTGCTTATGCAAATGTTTATATGAAAAAACTGGATAGAAGTAAATCCATGTATACATACATACATACATAATCCATATATGTGCTCTTAATAAGGTGAGAGACTTCCTTCAAGAGACACAGACAGATTTTTTAAAAAAGACAAATTAGAGTCATTGCAAAATGAATTCCTGTTTTCTGATTTTATTACTGCAATGAAAAATTGAAAATTATTTTAATCTGAAAAAAAAAATTTTGAATGCATGTACCACTTACTTTCAGTTCCTGGCACTATTTAATCACTTTCTAATTATTATATTTAGTCCATGTTTGAAAAGAAACTCAAAAGAAAGGGCTAAGAACACTTGAAAAAGGAACATCCTAACTATCCTGCTATTTCTTTTCTTAGCTAAAAAAAAAAAAATCAGTCTAATTCAACAAAAAATTGTTAATTTTTTTATGCCTTTTCTGAAAATACATTTGAAACATTTATATTATTATTACTATTATTTTCTAAACCTCATTAAGGGTAACCTTAAGAGGCCAGCCAGCAGTAACAAACATATATATCTCTGCATATGCACATATATATAAATATATAAAAATAAATTTTAGAATTATACCAGTGTTACAAACAATTCCAGAAACTACTACCAAAACAAAATCAAAGAAACAAACCCCAAATCAAATTCCCCCCACCCCCTGAAAAAAACCAAAACAACTAGAAAAATAATAAACTATCCATTTTAACTGCCTGCCTGTGGTCAATAGACTACCTTATCCCTTTCTGTTCACTGCTCTGGGGTCCTGGCCAAATTCTTGTGGCACGTTTTGATTTTGGGGCTGTGATGCTGCCCAAGTGGGTCTAGATGCAGCATCCCACACTTCATATACAAAACCAGTGGTTTTGTGTGCTGTCTAATTTCAGGACTGCCACAAAGTTGGTTGTATTTTAGAAGATATGGGAAAGTAGTCCTCATGTTCACATTTTTATTTAGTTGGACAAAATTATTTGCTGTTTGTCTAGGACAATGTCATGCAATCTTCTAAATTTTGTGGCTACAAATACGCCTAAAAGTTTACCTTGAATAATATTTTTCTGTCCTTTTCTTCATCTTCTCTTTTTCTTCTCTCTATCATAATGCTGTTTTTGTTCTTATTTGAACACTTCTTGCCCTACAGGCTTCAGGGATGACAAGTCAAATTACTAGCTCTCTTTGTTCCCATGTACAAGAAAACAAGGATGTTGTCCTTACTCGGGGAAGGGAGGACCAGAAAACACATTCGTGTAAGCGCTCTGCCAGCTTTGAAATATCTTGCAGAATCCTGTTAATGTCTCTCTGCCATGCATGAGGCTTGCATCAAGTGCCTTTTTCAACAGCATCACTGTAGACAACCATTTATCAGGTGTATATTGTATGGCAGTGTGGTGTTTGGAAATTCCATTTGCCATATGTTATTCATGATCCTTGCTCACAGCCTTCATTTGTCAGGGGATTTAGAACTCAGCTGTGTTTAGTTTTTGGGGCTTGAGAACAAGTTGACCCACAGGCAGACACCTAATGATATAATTTGTTCAGTGCAAAAGGTTTGACTGCCCTCTATCAACCTTTATGCAGACAACTCCTTTGAATACAGTAATGGATGACAATATCAAAAGCATAAATCTCGGCAAACTTCAAGGTTTCCTGGAAAACATGACTCTTAAACTTTAGGCACATAGACATTTGGCACGATGTCAGAAACTTTCTGGACTATTCATTTATCCAACTCTGGCCAAAAATAACCAAAGACTCTATGTGTCTGTTGATTTGTTTTGAAATCCATTCAAAACGGCAAAGAAGTTAAAAAGTAAGAGACCAGCAATTGAGAAACAAGACTTCTGAAGTATGAAAGATCCTTTTCTGTATCTTACAACATGTGGTGCTAACAAGCCAGGTCATGTCCCTCTTACAAAATGCTTTCTGTGAACTTAGTGTGGTTAAATTAGCGAGTAGAAATGACATAGTTCAGGTTCCTTATGGTTTTAGAAGGTAGCAAATAGAGGCCTTGCCAGAGGACCTGCTTCAGATGAGAAGAAAATGCTGATGACTGTGGGCTCATGCCCATGGGCAGGAGAGAGCAGTCAGGGTAATGATCTTAAGCCTGGTGACTTCCAGGGTCACAGTTTCCCTTTTTCTTAAATCTGCCCCACTCTTTACTTTATGCCTCCTCTGTAATATTCCCTATTTTTTTATTCTTCCTCTTTATGTATGCCCCTTCTATTTTCCCCTGCTCTACCTCTACTAGTGGGAGGAAGCAAATCTCATCTTCCTCTTCTCTACTCAGCCTCCCTTTTTCTTTCCCCTTGGCATGCACCCTCCTTTCCTAAGCAGGGCAGGTTGTCAGGGAGCACCACAATGCTACATTTTCTCCTTCTGTTTTGTCCTGTCATTCAGGCCTCTTGCTGCCCTGCCTGGGAGAACCTGTTGCTGTGCCAATGGACATCCTCAACTCCAGAATGGAAGTGTGTCCTTGATGGCACATGATGTCACTGTTGGGAATTCAACCCTTCCGTCACTAACAGGTTTCATTTTAAACTATAAGGAAATAGGAGAAAATTAGATGATGATGATGATGATGATGATGATGATGATGATGATTATTATTATTATTATTATTATTATTGTCAACACAGTCTCTTTAAGCAACTTTAGTAGCACCAGAGGCATATGAAGTTGGCTGCACTGTTCCTCACCTTTCCTGCTACATATCCAGCATCACTTTTAACAGCTTGAGGTTTTCTTTATTAAATCCTTTTTCACTCTCACTCATGCCAGAATGCTTACATATCCCAACAGGAGTGATCAGAAAAGAAGGGCAATTATTATAATTTATGAAAAACCTATTTGCTTTGTTACTGCTTCATGCTATTCCTCTTTTTATTGAGTAGATGAAGAGTTACAGTATTTGGCATTTGGATTTTTATCTATGCAATGTCTACTGGAAAAAAAGCCCTTACTTCTCTTTTTCTGTTTGAAGCCTTTGGCTGCACAGTATAATCCCTGTAATAGTGCCAATAGGAGTAATAATACAACAAAACATAGAGAAGTTTTCCAAAAAACACAGCACATAGAATGCACTTGTGCTTGTAAGGGGTTTGAGATAAACTGGCTGGCAAAAGGAATCGTACCTCCTGATACCATCTTCTACAGCTGTAGATTTGAAAGTGCAATAAGGTTTCTCTCTGAAAGCCAAGCTGCCTATGAAAGAGGAAGGAATTGAAACTACACTCTGCTTTTGGAAAGAATATATTCTGTAGGCTGAAAACATTGGAGTATGGCTTTTAGGTTCCTTAAGGGAAATCACACTTTTTTTAGTGTAATGGTTCTATGTACATGAAGTGAAGATGGCAAAGGAAGGCTGGCTGGAGGAACAGGAAGTAGAAAAGATGCAAAGAAAGAAGAAGAATGGAAGGAAGATATGGAGAGAAAAGGGAAAGGCAGCAAGTTTTTAAGACAGGGCAGTCAATCCTGGCCTGGATGTAGTTTGGAGACTTCTGTGTCTGCCTTTGAAATACACCTTCAGTACCACTGAAGACAATTTTTTGCCTCCAGCTACAGGAGCTCCTTTTCTAACAATCAAATGAAAAATACTTATTACTACTCCCAACAGAAGGTGAATAAAAATGAACAGGTATTATTTCCATATTCAGATAATGGCAATACACATGTATGAGAGATGTCTACCCTTACTTTTCTCCACTGGGTGCTTACTGCAGCTATACAGTTGTGCTAACAATACAAGAACACAGCCAGGCTTATGAAAGAGTGTGACATCTTCACTAAAGAAGTGGTCTGGGTCTCACACTGGGGCCAGGAGCAGCAGCATCCCGCTGCCAAACAAGAATATCTCTTGTTGAGTGGTCCTGTCAGGTAATCCACTTTTTTACAAAAAAGTCAGATTTTGCAGTGGAAAGGTAATGAAAAGCATCATTGCTGCATTTTGATGTTTGCAAGTGGGAGATGTAGAGCTCCAGAATTTGGCTCATCTGAAACCGCTGAACATGTGCGTAGTTTGGCTCTGCTCAGAGCACAAGTTATCCCATCATCTTCTGTGAATTATTTGGCAGGCCTTCTTCCCCCTGCCCCCACAAAACTGACAGTTTTCAATAGTAAATCTCAGCTCTGAAAACTCCATCTTAATTGTGCATCCAAGCTTGATATAAATCAACCAGTTTCTTCCAGTGGACCTCTGCTGGCTTCTGCCAGCTCAGCATCCAGCTCATTCCTCATATGCATTGCTCCTTCTGGTTTAACCAGTCCTTGCTCCCCTCTCTAACTAGACAGAGTGCTAAATTGTAGCAGACATAGGCTAATTTCCTTATCACAAATGAAACTCCTTTTCCTTTCAGATTGACTGTACAGTATGGCAAGACCTCCCTGCCATTATTCATCTCTGTCTCATCTTGAAAGCACCAATAAGGCACAGTACTGCCAGCCAGTTTTACATCTTATGGGGAAACCCTATCCCAGAAAACAGATGACTCTGTGGTCATCTGCGTTCTGGGTAAAACATTTCTGCCCCTGGCTAATCCATTTTAGGGCAAACATGAGGTGCACTGGGAAAATCCATTGCAGAGCAGTAGGTGCTTGCCCAATATCCTGTAGAAATCTCTGGTCCCTTCCTGAGAAAAGTGGAAAACTCACTAAGAAAAGAACCCCTATTTATTCTTGTAAAAGAGAATGGGAGATCTTCAAAGTGAATCAAGATGAGATCTGAAAGGCTCTTGCAGTGTCTGGTTCATGAAAGGCATTAGAAGTTCACATTCATGCAAGGCTTCAAACACTGAAAGCTGATGGAGCGACAGCTGGTAGCTAAAGAGGTTTTGTCTACAGGCACTTATGGAGGTCAGGCCAGATCCTAGCACTAACAGTGCTTTATTTGAGGCTTGACTACTTCTGTCTTCAAAGGAAAATGATGGCAGCTGCCACCTGCAACTTATAAGAATTCAAAAGAGAAGAGAAGAGAATCTTCTCCTGAAACAACTTCTGGGGAACCCCAAAGCGAGGGGAGTGAGTGCACTGGAAGTGGAGGGATGAGAAGCGTGGTCCTACGCAACATTTCTGCTGTGGACTTAGTCTGGCTACTAGACCTAAAAAATACATGGCTCGGGGCCTATGTGCAATTATAAACAAATATTTACTCAGTCTTGACAAGTTCATTAACTCTTCATGTACATATCCTTATGCAGAGTACAGCCAAATCATCAGAAGCTGTTGGCTGATTTTTAACATATTATATATGTCAGAAAAGTGTAAACTTTTAATTTCATTCAGCTTTTACTTAACTGATTTGGCACCTATGGAATATGGTCTGTAAATTGGCACAGGAGCACTGCAATCAAGGGAGCAAGAAGTTCTCAGTAATGTAGGCTTTGGCTGTTCAACTTTTGGCTGATGGTTACAACTTTACACTCAAATACTTCAGATGGCAAAGATTGTTCCTTTGGCTAAGCACTGTAAGTTATGACAGAAATACAGCAAACATGCCATTATAATCTACAGAAAATCACAGGAAAACATTTTAAAAGAGCCAGAACCATGCAATTTTATCCCTTATTTTGGGTGAGAGTGCCTAGGAAGAGACCATTACATTGGAGCCCAAGAATAAAGTCCTCCAAAGGAAAGATTTCATAAATCAGAACCTATCTTCATGACCTGACTCTGTGAAGAAGTGTTCATCGAGAAGCCTTGCTGTGAAAAGCACCTCACCCTGTGTAAGGATCCTCTACCAGAAGAATATTTTTCTGTGTACTTACCTACACATGAATTCAGTTGGGTGCTAATTTTGGGTGCCGTGGAGGGGCGAATGTATTATGCAAGTACTCTCTACTGGGCACTACAATCTTCTGCCTTAATAAAATCTTTAAGTTCAGTTTTTCTCCAAATTTATGCAAAATCAAGTAATTCTTTCCATTAGAAGTTTGCTGCAGGAAGGAAGCATGGCAAGGCAAATCCTCAGGGCAGTGGCACACAGTAATTTACAGCCACTTTTCCTAAACACATGAACTATGGGCAACTCATATCCTTCCAAGGACACTTTGAAGGATATTCCATGGCATTGACTGTTACTTTCTCTGTGCCTCTTTTAACACAGGGATCTGAGCTAGGTTTTTTATTATTTTTTTTCATCTTGTTTGAATTGGCTAATTCTGTTAGAAACAGCTAGGATCAATTTTTTTTCTAGAAGATGCTCTGTGTCTTGCTGTCTTTGAAGACAAGCAAGTAATAGGATATGCAGAAAGGCTGCCAAAGTTTTTGGAGCAGTGGCTTTAGCCACTTTAGGAAATTTAGTGTAAGTTCCCTCATGAAGAAAACTTTCAGTGGGACATACAACAAACAACGGAGCTTTTCTGCCACAGCTCCTGTCTCTCTCCAGCTGGTGCACCCTGCTCCTCCTTCCCTCCCTTTTTAGAAGACAGCAAATGCACTTCAGAGCCCAGCTGAGTAGGATGGAGGCAACATTGCCATGAAATTCTTTGGGCGCATGTCACATCTCCAGGTATCAGTGGAAGTTAAAAGGGAATTTTTGAGGCTGGTGACTATAATTTATTTACCCTTCTAATAAATTTGAGGCTGCAGTGTACATATATGCAGACGCATTTTGATCAAAAGCCCTCTGGAAGATTCCTATGGCATTTACAGCATCTAGCCAAACCCATAAGAGGAGTTCTGTGTGGAAATGGGGAGGGTGTGTGGGTGATGTAACAAATGCCTCTGAATCTTAAAAAGGACAACTCCTCCACACAGGGAGAGGTAACATAATCAGAACAAAAGTGAGTAACCATGTACATTTAATATTTTGGGCAAGGTGGATTTTTCTCCTCATGGCCTTCCACGAGCCTTAGACTTCCCCCAGTGTCTTCACAATCATCCCACAAAAAAGGCAGCCACCCTGTCCGTAAGCACCAAGGGCTCTGCCTCCTCAAGCCAGACTGAAGGGGAGAGAGGCGGGAAGACAACATGCTGATACAGGGGAAGCAAACGAAAACAGAGGGAGAGAGATGTGAAACCTGATCCATCTAATAACATCAAGACAAATAGTGATTTTCCACTCTATCTAGTAGGTCAAATGATCTTATAATGCACTGTTAGAAAGAAGATGGAAATATTTTCATTTTCTCTCAGAGTCAATATTTCCCTAGCTGGAAATTAATCATTGTAAAAGAAGTTTAAGGGGAGTCTGTCAAGGTTTATTTAGGCTTCAAAATAACTTTTTAAAACACTGGCTTTTGTTGTTGTTGCAGGTTTAGAGGTCAGAGTTTCCCTCCACAGCATTCTTCTCTTGACAAATGATCTTTTCAGCAGTCAGCCAGGTATTTTTTTATTTTAAAGTGACTTCTTGTGTGTCCTGCCATAAGGAAAACTGTGCAGATACAGTGGAAAAGGCAGAACAACCACAGTCAGCTCTATCAGTGCCTCATGAATCAAACAAGATGTCTTACCTTTTTTTTTTCTGATTTTTAAAAAAATATAATTGCAGTGAATCCTCACCTATCAACCTGCGATCCGATTCTGAAGAAATTAGATTATGAATTTAGGTAATGCCTTATGAAGTGACTATTGATAAATTACGGAAACTTCCAGTAAAATGCCTGGATTTATGGCAGCTGGCTATTACCTGTGGATGTTCAGCTTATCTGTAAACTAGCTGTAAATTGCAAGATGAACCTGAAAGACTGTATCTGAAGAAAGGGTGAGAATAACTTTTCCACCTACAAAATAGTACTGATCTCTCTTTTCACTAGACTCTCTGTCCCTTTCAGAAATTCAAGAAGAAAAGATATACCAAAAGAACGAGTCTCTGCGCATCAGTGATGTATAAACTGGATTACTCAGGCAAAGTTTGGGCTCTGTCATATGGCTGCTTTTAGAAGCAGCCTGGAACTGAGAATGAAGGGAGTGCCTAAAGGAAGCAGCAAATAGCACAGCTTTCCTTTTGCCACTTCATTTGTGAAGCTGGATCAGATTCTGTCCCACACACCAGAAATAGCCCTCAGAAATCAGAACAATTCACCAGGAGGTCTGTTGAGACCCACAGCGGGAGCAAAGCTGGCTGCACCTCCCTGTGACTTAACCACACTGGAAGGCAGGAGCCTCACTGAGGGCCTGTGACTCTGAAATGTTATTTCTTCTTATCATACATCAGAACACATCTGTAGACGCTTTCTGGCAAAGATTCCAGATGTTTTGGTTCCCTTTATCATCATGCATTGATTATTTCTTGTTTGTTCAAGGCTTGTTTATAGTTTTACATTTTGTTTCTTCAGTGACAACTTTAATTTTTCAGTGATAGGTACTTGTTATTTTGCTAGACACTTTTAATGTTCTGCTGTTATACTCCAGGGGAGCTTTGCAAGTTAATAATAATAAAAATAATAATGAGGAAATAATGTTTTATCTATTCTTACTGCAATTTTTTTGCACTCCTCATTTAAGAAACAGCTTCCCTTAAGAATTTACCTAGAAACTACAGATTTTGGACCTTGTCTATTACAGATTTGGTTCACTGTAAACATAATGCTCTCTCTTTGTCCTATATACACTGGAAGATAGTAGATCTTCCCCTGGGAAGCAGCTCAAGCAAATCACTATGACATCTCTTATCTGGAGGCCCAGAACCAAGCTGGGACACAAAGTGCCTCCCAGACCACCAGAGCCTCTCTCGACCACAGCACTGCACAACTTCACACAGGTTGATGCAAAATCTGCTGGCTACAATTGGCAGTCAAGGCGTTACACCGAGGGATCAAAGTCTGACCTACCAAAAACCGGCTACACCAAAGACGACTGCATCTGCTTCTGTGTGTGTGTGTGTGTCTTGTTTTGTAAATATTCGTTTAGCGGTGAATTCCTGACACGGGGCAAGGAGAGAGTGTCTCGCAGGCACTGGAGCCTATAAGGAACGTGTTTGTGCCTCTCTGCAGCCGGGCGCGGGCAGGGAAGGGTGAAACGGGGAGCAGGGGAAGGGTTGGGATGGAGGACCAGACTGAGCTCTCTGGAAACTAGGGATCACAAGCCATGAATCATCCGGTAAATACAGAGCCAAACGTTTGGATGAACGGAGCCCTTAACAATTAATTAATTGTTGACTTTAACTGCCTGTGCTGCAGATGTGCTATCATTTTTACAGAGCAGTCCCTCACCAATCTCTTTAAGTTGTTTACAAAGTAATTGGTAGATGCAAAAAAGAAAAAAAAAAATGTTCTCGTATGAAAGTTGCTTCCACAAATGCATGGATGCGTAGGCGTGCACACAATGAAAATAGGAGAAAGGTTGCAGTCTGCATGATGTTTGATTTTATGAGAGTTTATGAATGTCCCTTGGAAAAGACTTTGTCTTATTCTCCCATGCTTCCTGGATTTTGATGTTTCCCATAAAAAAGCAGAATATCCCTTCATTTACAAAATGAGTTGGATTTAACTCCATAATTTGTAAATATTTATACATATTTCCAAAGAATACATGGGCTGAACTGCATTTTTTCCTGATTACTTATATGCCTCAATATATCATCTTAGCTCCCACATCTTGTACTTGCAAAACTGAACTTTCATATGAAAAGTCCGTACAAGATTACAACAAACTGGCAGACTGTTGCAAGAGGAACAATCTAAGTGGCATGCAATTCAGACCTGAGCAAATGCAATAGGAACTTATTTTCCGTTACAGTTTTTCAGGCTTGTTGGTGAAGAAGAGGTTTCTGTTATTAGACCCAGGTTTCTGATACTAGACCCAAACCCCACAATCACTTATGCACGTGCTAAACATACTACGCCATATTCAGAGATTAAGTTGTCCCACTGCACTGGGCAGAATTAATTTTATGCAAAGTTCTTCAAGAGTAAAGCTCAGTGGTTTGAGGCTTATGTGCAACATGGACTACAGAACATTTTTAGAATATATTTCTTCCATTTATATTCCTTTTCCGCTACAACACTGAGTCATAACTGGTTTTTTAAACTTGTAACATGCTTATGCAAATGAAAAATGTTATGAAAAATGGCCAGAGAAAGTTGAATCACCCAAAACTCTTTGAAAGGAAGCTCAGGCAGGTGTTCAGAATCAAAGGAGTCACATATGTTCAATCCAGGATTTGCACATAAACTCTGTTACTCGAGGGGACGTCTGCTTACACCACTGGGTAGCCTCACTGTAAAATCTTAAGGCACTTAATTCCTTTTTCACTGAGACACTCTGCAAATCCTTCTGAATAGGATAGGACACTGTAATCAAAGCATTTACTGAAGTGCAAAATCATTTTGCTTTGACTTTTTACTATGACCCTCCTTTCACTCCAGGTTTTCTATTTCTTTGAATTTGTGTGTTTTCACTCACTCCTAATCATTAAAAGGGTATCAGTGTACATGTGCATAGATGTGCGTTTCTGCTAGATTACCAAGAAATGTGTAGAAATTTCAGTGTTGGTTATTCATCTTGAGAGGTATTCATGAGCCTGGCTAGGTAGAGGCATGATTTAAAGAGTGCTCTCAACATTTGGAAAGTCAGATCATATTTGCTGGTCAGTTTGGAGACATTTAAAAATAGATTAGAAACGTGTACTTCTACTTGCTTCAGAGAGCACCCATCATTATCTCCTTCTTTGTCTCCCTGGGTACACGTGTGCAGAGGAGGAGACATCTCATGACTCACCCCACTTGCTCCTGGAGCTCTGGATTGCAGAAAAGTTCACTGATGTTTATAGGATGTTTGTGGTGACCCCCGGGATACACTCTCATAATGAATTTCAGACTGTCTACCCAAGTCTTTCGACTATCTATCCAATCTCCCCGAATTCTTAACCTCACACTTCCTCCTACTGCACGTCCTTCTGGGAGACACTGGATACTCGGGATGAAACATTTTAAAGCCAGTGCTTGCAGCCTTGTCAGTACATCCAACACATGACCCGACTTTGCTGTTTATTTTAGTGCAAATCTCCACCCCCTTCACTTGCTCACAGGAAAAGCTTTTTCTTACAGATCGTAGCCCTGCACTTGAGAGAAATCCTTCAGCCTTTCTTTTTCTGGGTCTTCTCCTTTTTTCACCAAAAGAGAGAAAATACTCTGTAAGAACAGTTTCAGATTCTGTTTTGCTGGGATACAAGTTAAAATACACTTTTTCATACTGCTTTATGCATCCCCAGAGTTAATTATTATAATTTAAGAAAGAAATAACCCCTGAACCCTTACTTCTTCAGAAATCCAGCCTTTAGTAAGCTGACCTAATAGAAACTGGAAGCCCTAACTAACCCCTTGGCTGATTCATGATTTATCTATGCCAGGGTGAAGTGTTCCACATATTAGCTAGAGGAAATGCACTTCTAGTTTGTAATCTTGATAAATAGTTACCGAATTTATTTATTTTTTAATGGTCATTTTAACCATTTATCATTATTTTGAAGATCTTTTACAAATACTGCCTTGAAACTTCCGACAAGGGACTATTTGTAAAAGGAAAGCTGCATGAATGAGCCAAGTTAGAAGAAACTCCCTCAAATGAAAGAGCTGATGCCAGCTCACCAGACAAATGAACCTTAGCAGTGGACAGACTGCCCATAAAATACACAAACATTGCAGGTGGTTTTCTCTGACCATACTTAATGTTCCATGCTTCTTTTATGATTGTCTTATGAAGTGTTAGTGGACTACTGGAACAGCAAACAAGTGTAATTCCCCCTCCCAAACCCCAAAGCTAGGGGACAGGATTGGAATGTATAAAAAGGCAAGATAGGTGATTCTGGCTTTATGAAGAATAACTCATGTGGAAATGATTAAATTATTTCTATAGCCAGGACTATTTTTTTTCCTTAATGGCTTGTTAACAAACTTCTTAAGAGTATGTTTATCAGCATCACCTGATTTCAGCAGAGTCCTTATAAGCATGAGTCATCTGTGTGATTGATTAGTAGGTTTTCTGAACATTTTAAAATGTGTTCTCCCACAAAGCACGATTATTTTTTATGCAAAGACCACAGATTTGAATTGACTCTACTACTCTGTTCTTTTACAGCAAACGGTGCAATAGGGATGATGGAAAGTGTGAATGATCCAGCAGAATATTCAAGTGTCTGTCCAAAAATTATGTTTAACCTATTTCTGGATATGAAAGAGAGAGTTCCTAGGCAGAAAGTAGTGAAGGGATTCTCAAGCCATTATTTTCAGGGAACACTTTGCTACCTGATATGTAAAAGGTGGTGATAAATGACTCAAAATCATTCTCATGTAATTAACTCTGCAATAATAGGGAGAGAAACTTAGACATTAAGAAGGACTTTTTTTCTCCTCCACCAAGAATAATGAATTGGTAAAATGACCTCAGGGGCAAAGTTGTTGGGACAAGGCAAAAGGTCAATCAAGGAGCAATTAAATGCTGTCCTGTGGGAAAACGGTAAGTGCAGTCCCAAAGAGTGAGCTAGAAAAGGGCTGAGAGTAACAGAGGTAGAGAAGGAGAACATCCCCCTGACAGCAACGTTGTGTAGACTCGTGATCTATCAGGAAGAAGCCACGGAACAGGAGGTCTGTTAGGACTGTAATAAATACTGAGTTATCAGAGTAAGAGGGAATTTGGATATAAACTCCAGATGGATTTAAAGCATAGGGTCATTACTCTCACTTATCACAAACTGTGCAACAAGCCAGTGCACATGAGACATTAGTCAGCTCTAACTGTTCGTGTCAGTTTGCCACAAGCAGGTAGCTGCCCGCAGATGCTTGGTCTGTCTCAGTCCCTTCAGTCTCAGGGACCTTGCCAAAGACAGCATCCATAAGTCCAGAATTTTAAAGCATAGTGCAATGGTAGATGCTGTTTCTGCTGCAAGGGAGAGGCTAAGGCAAGTCAGTCTCATTTATACTGAATTTGCTTGCCCCAAGTTACACCCCTGTGCAGGGTATGGAATACCAGACCTATACAGACAAAGGGCATGAGGACTTTGTAGTCTGTGTCCTCAGCTGTGTGGCCATATCTGTGTCTGTTGTCTGTCCCTGGCCATTTGCAGGGGTTTGACTCAGATGCTATCTCTCTTCTCTCGTCTTGGGTATTACTGGAAAGCCATTATGTTGGAGAGCACTCCCACCCACCCTGGAGGGGATGGTGGTGGTGCACAAAGTTCAGCTCCTTGTGGGGCCCATTCCCAAGGAGTGGGTTTGTACACTTATTATCTACCTGCACATGCACTCAGAAACTCTCTAGGAGGCAAAGCTTTGTGGATCCTGGTCTGAAGGTGGTAATTAACCTCAACAGGAATGGAGAGGTTATTCCTCTCTGTGATGAAAGACATAGGGCAAGAGACAAAACTCCACTTGGAGTTTGGGTTTGGTGCAGTTTCTTTGTTTGGTTGGTTTTGAGGGTTTTTGTTTGTTTTTTAAGGATGCTGAAACACTTGCAAATCTTTTGTGCTGGTTACTGATACATGACTATCTTTGAAAAAAAAAAAAAAAAGCCAGCAACATAGCATTACTTTAAAGCTGAGGGATAGCAGGATGGGCAAGAACATCATAACCAGGTACCACTTTTGCCACTTTTAGATGGACAGTAAGTGTAGATTTCTCCAGTTACCAAGTCTAGTTATATCCACGAACAAATGAGCTGTAAAGCCTAGCTGAGTAGAAGCACATACACAGAAGCTGTGACCAGTCCCCTTGTGAGCAGCCAGCAGGGCCTGAGCTAGCCTGGATCAAAATAGGTTAAGAGCATCTCCATTACACCGTAGCACTGATATGCCTTAACAGCTCTGGGTTTCTTCAAACCAGTTAATGCTTATAAGAGTGATTATAGGTACGCTTTGGATGAGCAGAGTCCTGAAATAATGTTTGAATATCCAAATGTTAGCTTTCTCCTGTTTCTCCCCCCCCATCCAAACAAAAACTGAATTCACTTAAGAGTTGGACCCAATGATCCTCCTGGGTCCCTTCCAACTCGGACAATTTTGTGATTAGACGATTCTGTAAACTGACAAAGATGCATGTTCCCATCAGGCTTCTTCCTTCCCATGCAAAAGGAGAAGGTGACCCAGGGATTCTTTAATTCAACCCCTCACTAAGTTTTCCCCCTGAAAGTTCAGGGACAGATAGGCATCTGAGAAGGTCAATGGTTACCTACATGCCATAAAAACCCTGCCAGGCTCTCAGTACTGCAAGAAAGCACACAGAAGAGAGAGCAAGAGCTTGAACCTCCTACAAGGAGCATCACTGTCCTCTTGGTATCTTCCATTTTCTTTCTCCTCCACTTTTTTGGTGAAGGATACGTCAACCCCAAGCTACAATAATACTCCATCAAACTAACCCCTATGACCCAGGAAACCCTACATATAAAGATGCATCTTCATAATTAAACACTTCAGTATCCATTTGTCAGTATAAACCTTCACAACTCTAGCTCTTATAGACTTCTGGAATTTAAAAATATTTTAATTATTTTGAAAAAAAATAAGCACAGAGAGCAGCCAACAAACAAATGCAAACTCCGTTTATTATCTGAGGTTCATAAAAAAGCCTAAACAAGAGTCTCTGCCCCTAAACAAAAATCCAGACTCTCCCTGCCAGCACTCAATGCAGTTTCATCTATTTCCTTTTTCTAATCCTCCTTTATGCCCATTAGCTGGTCCTTTTAGTGTAACATGGCCCAGCTGCATCTGCACCACTACTATTTAACCCCTCATTGCCTGGTTCCATACTTCAGTATGTACAGCAAGGAGGAGAAAGGTAAAGACCTATGGGTTGTCATGAATAGTCTTACCTGAATTAAAATATTTTTTAAATACCCTGAAAGTAGAGACTCTTTTTACCCAATTTTTAGTATTCATAGAAAGAAAAAAAAACAGTATATTTTGGCATAGATAAAAATCAACTTCGATCTGAATCATGAGCATAAGAACTGGGTGCTAAATTAGCCAGTGTTTACTCACAGGCTGGTGATGTTCTCAAAAGCAGAGGAACTTAACCACAGATTTGGCTGCTGGAGATCATCATTAATTCAATTTGTTAGTCTCAATATGCTGCTTACACACTTTAAACTTTCTTCCCTTCTTTCTCTTAGCTACAGATGTATCAGTTAAAAAATAAGCAGTCATTAGAATATACTTAAAATTTAGATCTCTTCTGAGGATTCAGTAGACAATTTAGGTCCAGTTAGACTCTTTCCTGGGAGGAACGATTTGAATGGTTCTTTGAGGCAGCCTGGGATTTAACAGCTTATAATTGTCCAAACTAACAGGGAAGTAAACATTTCATGTAGGGCTATAAAGCATTGACCTTTTCTCACATCATTCTTGCTTTATTCTAAGGTCAGAGACTACAACAAACATTTGATACTGGTAGTTGATTAACATAGCAATTGACTAATTAGATGAGGTGAGACGTGAGGATTCCTGGTGTGTTCTAGTTATGTAATTTGGAAATATTTACCACCAAGTCACACCACACCTGGAAGTGATTCATTTTTGGGTGCAGTGTTCATGTTGTCCCAATTCAGGGAGCAAATTTTCTGAGTCTTACTATCTCAGATTGTACCTTGATTTTTGTATTTTGACAGAGCTAGGATTCCATGGCACAGATTAAGAAACCTTGAACAAATCCAGAAATACAGTCCTAGACCTGGAGGTGGTAGCTTTTGCTCCTCATTCTATAAAGATTCACTTATTTGCTTAACATGTGGGCTATGAAGGGTCCTTTTTGCCCACCACAACACTTCTCCTAACTTGCAGGGTAAATCCAGGTATGGATATAAGCAGGACTCTAATAAGATAGCCAGAGCTATTGGCTGGACTGAGCTTTAAGGAGCTCTAAGGATTGCTGTTTGGTGATTTGCACATTTTTAACCATCAAGGTACCTAAAGACAGGTGGTATTTTCATGAAAATCCAGCATTGCTTTAAGGAATCTAAAATTAACGTTCTTGAGCTATTCTGAAAGCTAGTCAAGGCCAAAATGTTTCTCATGTATAGGTCAGGACTTGATGATTTTTTAGGCACGTGGGTGTGATTATATTCTTCCACATTATTTTTCCCTCTCTGCACTGTACAAAACCCCATTAAAAAAAGTGAGATTTGATCATCCTAACATACATAATAGTGAAAATTCTGTACACAAAATGCTCCCAAATGTAAAATACAAAGCATTTAAGAAAGAAAGATATTTCTTAACTATCTAAATTATATCCATCAGCATTTTTACTCATAAGATAAATGTTATGTTTGTTATGTTTATCTTGTGTTCTAGATAACTAAGGAGTTATTCTAAAACCTTTAAATAAACTGAATTTAATCCAAATCAAAAAGTCACACTTTGAGTCAGATGTGATGTCAACTTTGAAATAACAGTGTTTCATTATGAGGTATTGTTTATGTTTTGTAGAGTTCATAGGATCTTTGTCAAAGCAAAAATCATGAAAGCTCATTTCTGAAAGCATTGATGTGTATTGTATTTATTTAGAGCTAAGCTTTTAGTTGCTTACCACTGCTCTTTTCATCAAAAAGAATAGCATATTCTGATTTGAACAGCAAAAATACCACACTGCCTGAAAGGAAGGATCTAGCTTTCCTTTTGTAACGAGTAGGACAAAGTCTGTTGCAAACATATTTGTGCAGAGATTTAATCAGCTCTTTTCCAGTAAGTTATGAAGAAAGATATTCTCAACAAAGCTGAGATACAATATTAGAGTGTGATCCACCCACTCTACAGCTGTCTTTTAAGCCATATTTCCTCTTTAGAAGCTACTGCTCCACTGAGGTAGCATGACTTGATGTGGACTACTTTTTGCTTCTTCCCTTTCCTGATTTGTTCTGCATTAGAAGGCGAGTGGAGGTAGTGGGAATCAGTGGAAACCACCCTGAAGCACTGGAGGTCACAGTACTGCCACTGCCCATATGTTTATAAGAACTCAGTATAAAAGGCAGGACTGTAACAGAACTAATGTTTGCCTGAGTTTCTGAAACAACTCTACAACTTTGTCTCTTTAGACAAACCTGAGTGTTAATCTAGAGAGGCAGAGGTGCCCAAAGGGTTGAGTAATCTGCATGATTCAGAGAAATTTCTGAAAAGTAAAACTCGAAAAGGTGTTCTGGAGGTCCTGTAAGAAAAATGGTATTACAAGCTATGCTGAATAGTGTACCAAGATTTGACCAAAAAAATCCCACAAGATCAGCATATTTTAAGCATTTGTTGCCTTGCTCCTTGGTTTGTACAGTTTTTTTTCCCTTCTCGGAGCAGGAAGCTAGCCACCCATCACTGGTATCTTCACTTCTCTGCTAAGAAATGCCCCAATGAGGAGCACAGGAACAAAAAATATTTCTGAAGATTTAAAAAATAGGTGAAATCACTTTAGATATTTAGAGAAGGTTTTGGTTGACTGGGACTTTGCTGGTGTAATTCATCCTTCTCAAGAAAAACTGTTTGTTATACTCCCTCTAACTACCGCTTCCAAGAAAATGAAAATAAAAAGAGGCAACAGCATCCTCAAAGGGAGGACAATTACAGATTTTTGGCACCAATCTTCTTGCAGATTGCATCTATTTTTTAAGCATTTTCAAGGTCCAGGAGCATGGCAATTCCCAGATCCCACATTAGTTCAAAGAGTTAAAATGTTCAGCAAGCTAAACTCCTTGCTTTGGCATGTCTATCAAAGGCTTTGAGCCTTTAATGTAATTGAAAACAATTGTCCCAGTGGGGAGGTCTGACACTCTGACCAGTTGCAATTAAATACTTGAACTGCCTGAGAAAACTAGAGGGGTTATAAGAATTCAAGGGTAAACTACATGACACAGCCCTGGTGATAATAATGTTCCAGATTTTATATTTATTAATATTGCCTTCTTTTGGTCAGACTCCCACAGGAAATCCTGTGGACTACATGTCTCTGGCATGTTTTATCTTAGATAGTCCCATCCTCGTGGTATTGCGTGCTGATAGCAGGACAGAAGAGTACCTTTGAAAATCTCTGGTCTTTATAGAAGCTGCGGATGACAACAAACAGGACCTTCAACACTCTGGGAAGACAATCCATCTACTTTCCGTAGTTATCATTAAAATGTCTTTCAGACATAGGTCATAACTGGAAACCTATAAAGGATGTCTGTGTATTAGGCACTTCCCACAAAGCCTGGTCCCTAGTGATTAAAATTTATCACATTGTTCTTCTGGTTACAAATACTGCTGATATGTGTCATTAGTGCAGAGCACTGCTCATAATATTTTGACTTTACTCCAAACATTTTTTTAAATTCCAAGTTTCCCATAAAGAACCCACTCCTGAAGTTTTTAAAGACACACATTACTTTAGCATACTTAAGCCTGTTTTAAAGGTTGTTAACTATCTTATTTTCCTGTAAAATGTACACTTACACAAAATGATTTGATGAGAAGCTCCACATCCCCCACTCCGGTACCTATGATGTAGCAAAGAGCAGTTATTGTGCCTAAAATCATACAGCCTTATCAGTATATAGGGCAGTTTATAAATCCTCCATTTTCTTAAAAGCCCTGTCCTGACTAAGACATTGCTTAGTGGTGTTCTCTTTGAAAGAGTATCTGGGTTTGGGTATCTAAAAATTTTGTACAATTTTTAAATTTGCATGCTTACTGTAGAAGAAACACAGCATAATTATTGTCTTAATCTACCCTTCTTGCTAGAGTGAAGTTATTTGATGTAAGCTGTACTAGATCTCTAGCTAGAGAGCAAAAAAGTCCATTTTTTCCAGTTTTTCTAAGAAAAACTTTACAGCATCACACTCCATACTGCTCTTCTGTGTATCATAGTATATAGAATGGTTTGGGTTGGAAGGGACCTTAGAGATTATCCAGTTCCAATCCTCCTGGCTTGGACAGGGACACCTTCCACCAGACCAGGTTGCTCAAAGCTCTGTCCAGACTGGCCTTAAACACCTCTGGGGATGTATGTGAGTGTATCTCTGCCCATGCCCTTAGCTGCTGAACCCCTTGATCAACTGTAACAAATACTGAACAAGCAGCAGCCTCACACACACAAAAACATTCATCTTTCATGTAAATAGTTGAGTGGGTTGAGAAAATAAATTGTATTATGCTGTTTCTGAGGAGGAGGCTGATGCCTGACCTTATCTTTATGGGACATTGAAGAATCCACTTCATAGCACAAATCTTCCTTCTCTGAGCCATTCCTGGAACAAATGGCACCTTGCTCCCTGGGACCTTGTCCCACGAGCCACTCTGTAGGGAGTAGCTGAGTCTGGCAATGAAAAGACAGAGGACACAATAAGGACTGACACTGGAAGGTAACATTCATTTCAAGAAGAATCAGTTTGCAGGCATGAACAAAGACATGTTACATGCATGAATATCTGATATAGAAACCAAGTAAAAAAAGTCATGTTTTGCATGCTGCCCTCACAATCTTCTTCTGACAAGAACTATAGTCAGCTAATTCCTTAGAAAGCTAACTGCTTTGCTTGTCACTCACCTTCTCATATCTGCTATTTGCTGTCTCATCCATTTTTTATATTTCTCCTCCCTTTGACGAAAAGAAGTAACATTTCCCACAGAAAGACATTTTGTTTTCTGCAAGCCAGGGAGTACTGCACTTAAAATACCCCAAAGTGAAAGTGACAGGGATCTCTGCCCCATCTCTTTGATTCTTCTCACTAAATTATATATTTGAGAAATATGAGAAAAATTAAAAACAAAAGATTAAACTTAAGATGAGGTTTCAGTTATCTGCGCAGAGAGAAAATTGGTTCTCCTTGCATCTTTGGATTTCACAGCATCTTAAAATGAACAAGCAATCCTTGTTCCCAGATGGCACTATGGCTGTTTCTGTAAAACTAGCAACACACACAAAAAAAATTTTTGCTGATGTGCGAATAGGCTGAACCCTGATACAAAGAGTATTAAAGTCTCTCTGGCAGGCCTGCCAATGCCAAGCCTGCAGTGGGCTTTGGATCAGGTTCCATGGTGTACTTGAAAGCAAATTTCCAAAGGAAATTATTTTTCTCCTGTTATGCCCTCCTTGCAGCCATTCCCACAGAGAGCACAGCTCACTGACTGTTTTCACAGAAGCCCTGGAAACAGCATGTACAGTACTAGAAAGCCAGATGACAGAAGGCGCTGGATTTTGTCCTTTGACTCATTTCCAGTAGAAAGGTGTTGGTTCCCTTCCCCTAAATGTTTTTGGATCAATTTTGTGTAGATTTGTGGGCCTTTACAGGAACAAGCATCCCCTCTCCCTTAACACCAAAGGTGCTCCAGCATGATGGCCGTGCTGAGCTCTGTTGAGAAATGGGGTGGGTGGTGCCTCAAGGACAAAGGCTGCATGATGGTAGGGCCAGGAGATCCAAATTTCAACTCCACCCAGAAAATCAGAGGATTCCCAGTGACTCAGACTGGAACAGGACTGCTTCACAGAGAGAGGAAAAGAAAGTGGATGCTCAGAAGAGAGGGTAACTCAGATCCAGGCTGGGTTTCATGGGGGCCCCCAGCATATGAATACATGAATTCCACTAGCCTTGTGATGTTTTGAAAAGTAAACTATGGAAGAAAGACCAGAAACTTCAAAGAAATTCCTGATTTGGAAATTGTCTGATGTAAAAGGTGTTAGCGTAGAGGAGGGTAGAGAAATAGCCTGTTCTCAAAGGCACTCTACAAGAGGTCAAATGTTGGTCTGGCTCATATGGCCACTTTTTCCAGTTGTACAGTATATTGTGTAAACTAAATATAATGTAAAGATGCAAAAGCTTCCAGAAATGTCATCTTACAGACATTTGCTTGGATGCAATCCATGATTATGTGAAAACATTTACTTTGAGATCTAAAAGCCATGGGTTACGTGGGTGTTCTGTACATTTTGCATTGGAACTTATAGAGCCAGAAAAGACTGAGAGACTTAATTTGAAATTACTTGTGTTAGTATACTGGCCTGTTCTGTACCCAAATGTAAATGTGGACGATTATATGTGACAGAAAAAAAGGGTAGTTCATGGAGTATTGAAAAGAACCACCAGAAAACTTTACAAGTGGCTGGGACCTCAGTCAGATAGATCTCTGCTACCATTCTCATGATTGCTATTGCCCCAAAAAACAGGTTACTAGAAAATCTCTGGACCAAAACAGAGGTAAATTTTTCAAAAAGAATGCCAATTATTATTTGAATTTTGAACTGAGTTCACACATGACAGGGCCTGCATGACATTAGGCTCAGGTATGGTCATGCCCTTCAAGGGACAGAGGCTAGGAAATGGCCTTTTAGAGAACTCAAATATCAGTTGTTGTGTTAAATCAATTTCTTGCAACTCCTGCAACAAGCACCAAAACGATAAGCAAGCTTCACTGTTTCTCAGGGTTAAGCATATGTTTGTGATGGGCTGGATCAAGCAGCTGTGCTGCAGGGGCTGCAGTTTGCAGGGAGTGATGTACATTTGCATCAGGACTCAGGGACTCATCTTGCTCTACTCTTGAGACTGTTTAATTCCTCACTTATGAAAGTACCTCAGTTTATAATTTTAAATTAATTATAAAGTTTTAATTATAGACCTTTACTGTTTAGAATTTGCTTTATACTTACTAAAAGAAAAAAATAGGGATCTCTCCTCCCCATGCAGTCAGTACGCAGATGTCCTAGAGCTTACTCTACTAGTTCTAGAACTGCAAGCTGCAAAGCTGCATCTTTTAAGTCTCTAAACAGACCATGCAATTGGAGTTGAACATTGTCTTCAGGGACCTCACCGGGAGTGATTACTGTACAGCACCTGTACTGCTCTGGGTCATGCAGCAGTTCTCTCATAGCCAGCTGGAGGGTCTGCAGCACCTGGTGTAAAAAAGTGTTCTGAAAAATACTCAGCAGTCTTCAGCAATGGCCAAAAGCATGTCCTTGGCTACTGCAGTGGGTTTGGACTTCAGATGTACTTGCCTAAGACAAGACAGATCATCTGTGCAAACCCTGAGAAGTGTGCTCCACTGACTGAGAATAAAACAAGTTTGAAGCCATTTTGCATCTGTCTGTCATCTGGAATGAATGCCAGAGGTACTGGGGAAAGAGAGGCTAACTTCTAGTAAAAGGTATGTCAGCATTACGCTCTAGGCCAGGAAACAGGCTGGATTGCCATGAAGTCATGGTACACAGCTGTGGCATGGGGGAAGTAAGGGTTAGGCTTCTAACAATATTTTGAAAGACTTAAAAAACTCTACAAGAACTCAAGAAGCACAATTTGCAGAACACAGATTTTAACAGTGAAATGAGCACTATTGAAATTATTTAAATTTGAAAACAATGAAAGAAATGGGAGGATCAAATTAGTTAATGCCCATAAAATATCCAGAAATCTCATTTGGATTAGGATTTGGAACTCTTGCTGCTGTGTCAGTGCAGCTGTGTGTGGGATAACCTGCTGTACAGATTGAACCCAGGGGCTGGGTCCTGGCTGTTTGCTATCTGCATGCCATGAAGTTTTAGCAGGATTCACTCTCTTTCAGGAATCTGGACACAAAGCAGATTCAAAAACTGCAGTATCAATATCCTGATAATTAAAATATTTAAAGGTCACATTTCATCTGCTCATAGGAATAATAGTTTAAGAACATCAGGAATAAGTTCTGTCTTTCTTCTAGTCAAAAGATTCCTCCCATTTCTGTTAATGGATAGGGATTCACAAAAAGAACTTACTTCAGTTTTAGAAAGCCACATATGGCTTGGCCAGTATATTTTTATTATATATTATACTGTTTTATATAATACTTTTTCTTGGTATTGTTTATGCCAAAACAAGAATCAGACAATTATGAACTGAAAATTATGCACTTTGTTGTTTCTTTCAACATCAGAAAACCATATTTTGCAAATCAAAACTTGAGCACCCTAAGGAATAAAAAATAAATGAGCCAGGATCTTTCCTGACATCACAGCCTGAATTTAGTTTAGCAATATAAATTTAGCCAAATAGCTTTTCTTAAGCTGATAAATATCCCTGATTTCTCTCTCAAGCTGCTAAATTTCTCTCTGATAAACTTCAAACTGATATATCTGGGGAACTGCATACAGTTGTGATGTCCCAGCATAAGAAGGTCATGGAACTGTTGGAGCAAGTCCAGAGGAGGGACACCAAGTTGGTAAAAGGACTGGAGCAGCTCTTCTGCAAGGACTGCCTGAGAAAGTTGGGGGCTGTTCAGCCTGAAGAAGAAAAGGCTGCCTGGAAACCTGATAGCAACCTTCCAGTATCTGAAGGGTCCTACAGGGAAGCCAGAGAGGACTCTTCGTCAGGAACTGTAGTGATGGGACAAGGAGTAACAAGTACAAACTGAAAGAGCGAAAATTTAGGTTAAGTATTAGGACGAAATTCTTTATGTGAGGGTCGTGAGACACTGGAACAGGTTTCCCAGGGAGGTTGTGGATGCCCCAACCCTGGCAGTGTTCAAAGCCAGGCTAGATAAAGCCTTGAACGAACTGGTCTAGTGGTCTAGTGTCCCTGCCCATGGCAGAAGTGAGTACTGGATGATCTTTAAGGTCCCTTACAACCCTTAACATTCTATGATTCTATGATTCTATAAAATAAATGAAATAGCACTGAAACAGTTGTCATGTTGCTTGTCAAGAATCCTATTAATTTCTTATTTTTCCCTTAAAAAAATGCCATGGCATCACAGAACCCACCAGTGCTTCCCTGAACTTAGCGTGCACTGTATTACAGGAATCTGTTTGTGGAGAAGGTGAGAATTAATTCAAACCTCAAAGTCTGCTTAAATGCCTTAACCACTTAGCTTTGCAGCACACTGAGGCAAACATTGTTTACTTCATGTCCTTGGAAATGAGTCCTGGATTTCCACTGGAAAAAATTTAATTTCCACTGTGTGAAAATTAAATCATAACTGTGAAAACTGGCAGCAAAAGTGTGCCCTTTCGTTTAGTGAATGTAGTTGTGACAGGGAAGGGGGAAAAAAACAGGATCAAGCTGCCTCAAGTGAATGTTTTGAACTTCCTTATACCAGGCAGATATGGATTTGGTTTCTAACACAGCAGGCTAAAACCAAGGCCTTTATTTTATGTTCACTTAAATATTTTGAGCCAACATTAGCTGAGGTCACAGCTCAAAATAAAACAGAAAGTACTGTTCTACTTTTTCATGCACCAAGAACATCTCCACCTTTTGTTCCAAACATGCAGCAGAATTCTAATAATTTTTTATTTTCTCTTTAATCAAGCAGCAGGGACAGGACAATTCAGGACTGATAGTTTCTGTGGTAGTTTTGGCTTATCTTGGTTTGGTGTATATGCAGTTAGAGCCTCTGTTACACCACCCTGAAATCCTCTGACGTCACAGTGCCTGCAGGGTACTCTTATACACTGCATATGCTGGTAATGACTCCCTCCTATTTCCTGCTCCTCAAAAATTATACTTTCTGTGGAAGAAGTTCTACTTAGAGCAGAAAAGAAATTAACTCTAGAGATTAAGAAATTCATTAATACCTGAAAGGCTCACTCACTGTCTGCTAGGAAAGTGGAAAAAAGAAATAAAATTTTGTCATTTGGAGGGACACTAGCTGAAGGATATTCATTTCAGAGGAAAGTCACTGCACCTCTGTCTAGTCAGCAGCAGTGGTAGAAACATAGTAAAAAGAAGAGGGAACTGGCTGTAATTAAAACTGTGATTAGTTGAGGGGTTCTTTTAGTTTCAGTTTTCCAAAATCAAGAACCCACTTGGTTTTGAAATTGCATCTGGATCTCACTTCTGTGTAATTTTGTTGCTTCTTAATGGTACCAAGCATCTGTTTTCACTATCTGTATTGTGAAGTTTTGTAGTGCTATCAAAAGCCCAGTTCTAGAGGTAGCTTGTAATAAGAACAGCTTTCATTAATGCTAATCAACATGATTCTTACAGTGACAAAGACTAATTTGTAAGTCAAATATCTTTTTGAGGCTCAGAGGCCTCAAAACATATAAGGCAATGCCATCTAGTTATCACAGCTGATAATCCCCTACGAAATACAGGAACTCTAAGCACCACTAATGATTCCAAGATGGATTTTCTTCCTAACTTAAATGTGAAGCAGAAAAATTACTCTTTGTTTTGCATCTTATAATTTTAAACCCTATTAATTAGGCATTTTTATGTTTATTTTACAGTTATATATAAACAGTACCATTTTGCGCTTTTAATGATCTCTTTGTAGCTTCTACATTTTCATTCATTTTACAATTACAAGTTTGCTTTCTCGGCATTTCCATCTGCTTCCAGACATACACTTCTATAACCAACGCTAATAAATTTTTCCCCTTCCACTGACATCGCAGAGTAGTACTGAATTTCTTTAAAGAGGGCCAACCCAAGACCTATGAACCTCCTCTCCTTCTTTACTCTAAGAGGGCAATCTTGCCATCTGTCTTGACCATCTGCCTAACATTTAGGCCCACCTAAATATTGTGTGCAAAAACGTTGTATTCCCACTGATCCCAGGACAGTCCCACTCATGCACATGCTGGCTGATGAATGTGAATGTTCCCCTTCTGTGGGGGCAAAGTTACTCTACAGAAACAAAATCCTACTTGGCTTCTTTCTTAGTGAGAGATCTAAATTTATAGCTTATTGCAGATATGAGAGGTCTCTGAAAGAATGGCCAGATTAAGAACTAACAACAGCTGGACACAAGGCCAAGACAGGCCCTTGATCATACATACTGACTAATTGCTTTCTCATTCCCTCATTTTGGATTTATACTGCCCCAGAGATCTTTCTCCTGGGCAGTACATTTTGTCAGCCCTTCACTCCAGGGACCGCTCCCAAACACCTCATGTTGTACCATGTCTGCCCTCCCTTTCATGCTCCAAAGCACCAGTTAGGTGTCCATGACAGTATTTTGAACACATGAAACGAAAAAGCATGTACAAAAGGATATTTGTATTTCAGGGCCATAGGGGATCCACGGAACTGTTATGTTGTGTGTCTGTCACTCCACAGCAAGCGAGCCCTGGGCAGGGCAGACACAAATCTGTACACAGCGTTTGATTCCTGACCCTCTTTTACTTATCAACAAAGACATGACCTACAAATTCAGTGCTAAAGCTCTCACCTTGGATATTTGCAGCATTAAGAACTAAGACATTTTCTGTTCCTTTTTTTGCCCTTTCATTATCTTTTCCAAACAGCAATGTTCCCTATCTATATACTTGGACTTACATACCTCTACTCCAAACTCTTGATTTCCATGACTCTGATGGATCATGTTTTTCTCAACTCTTTCCTGAGCTTCTGTCTTATCAGGCTTCAGTGGAGGTCACTAGTCTCTAATGAATTTTATAGGTAATCTGGAGAATGTTTCTAATATGTTACAAAGATTCTGATAAGCTCTTTATTCATTATCCATCCTAGAGTGTGACTCTCTGGGGGTGAGACCACTTCTCAAGGTTGTTAGATTGTTTAATGCCCACATATTTATGTCTTCAAGGTCAATAAGATCACCCTGGCTGGCTTGTAAAAGTAATGTAATTCCACCCACTGCTAAAACCTGATGCAATATTGATTTTAGTCAATATAGAGATGGAAAATGCTGGCCCTTTTTCAGTGAAGATATTCTTAGAAAAATCATGAATGCACGGAGCTTCACATAAAATAGTGACTGCTCTCTGTTCTGAGAGATTTTCACTTTCTTGTGGTAAGTGCTGTACAAAATTAATTAAAATAATCAAACAATACAAATAATAATAGGTGATTTTTCCCTATGCATATTTTTTCAGAACAAGCTACATGGATGTGGAGCAGTGCCACTTATTTGTGATCCTATTCAAGAGGCTCTCTGACTTCTTTTTTAATATGTTCTGAAGCTTGAAGATGTGAATTGGGGGGAAAATACAGTTAGTAGCAAAGAGACTCTAGCTGATCTTAGTTGGAAGGAAGGAAAAGTTTTTCAGAGTTTGTTCTAGTGAGACATCTAGCTGCCCTTGCATGCTAGTATCAGTGTAAAGCAGAAAGAAAATGGTTGCATACAAAGCTGAAAGTTTCAGCTGTAAATAGGAAAAAATACATTTTTATTCATCAGTAAGAGTAAGCTGAACAATCACATCCCTGCTGAGGTCCCTTTAAGTCTAATACATGGCTAAATTCAAACAAGAAGGTTCCAGCACAAATAATCAGATTATTCTCGCCGTAAGAGTTAAGTGCTTTTCTGGAGTAAGATCTGTGTAAGAGAAAAAGGGCCAAGTCTACCCAGCTGCAATCCCAGTGAGCTCACGCCAGGTTTGAATCTACTCCAGGAAAGATAAATGGCTGCATATGCATAATTTACAGGACTATAAATATCAAGAACGCTGCTGATGTCAGACGGGACTGCAGAGTCCTCCCTCAGGTGACATTTCCGCTGGCTATGAGAGGAGTGCCTTTTAGAAAAGGTCTACAGGACTGAACTGCCACAGCTTATTTTAAAAATTTCTCCTTTAAACCCTCTATGTCCCACTCACTATGTTTTCCCACTGATGGTATTTAGTTTATTTTAGCAGTGCTTTTTTATGACATGATGAGTCTGTAACAGCTTTTGCATTTGAAAGATTAAATGCTGTCTGTCATGTTACTCACATGGGTCTTAGCGCTTGCCCATATACTGAGATTGCTGAGGGCTAAATTTTGCTCTGATCCATTCCAGTTTTAGGCTCAGAACAGAAGTGTGGCACCTGGAGGGGAAGACAGACACAAGAAGTGTCTATTCTGAGTTCATTCATGGATTGTAGTTAATAAATCTTAATTAGTTAATGACTGTTTTCGTTCCAGTTCTTGGCACGCTCAAACCGTGTGTCCAAAAGGGAACAGAAGAAATCAAAACTAGATATTACTTCTTCATTAAAAAATGAAGTTTTAAAACATCCAGGGCTTTTATTCTGAAATTTATTATGCATCCTTTATTTTGGCAGGTCTGAGATAAAACAGCAAACATACTAATGAAGACAAGAACTGTCCTGAGGAAATACCTCCTATTAGTTAATAAGCAGACACAGTGGCCTGGATTAGGAAGAAACATGACAACATTGTTGAAAATGAAGACATGTATCCTAAGTGAAGCCAATGGGTTCACAGAAGCCAGGGCTCTGTAACCTGCTGCTGCACATCAGGGTTCCAGGAGAGGAAATGAACATTACACATGTTGAGAGCAATGATACACCAGGGTGAGATAAATTTACCGCTTAACTGCACTCATCTTAGAAATTTTAGAGTAGCATTTCTGTACTGAGAGAGATTCCAGAAGAACGGCTGTCCAGTGCAGTGCCTTCCAAACAGACAGATGATTGTCAGCTCTCTGGTTCGTTAGTTTTTATCTTCACTGATAAATGAACATTGAGTGGCCAGTTGTTGACAAAAGCCCTCTTTTTAATTGGATATGTGAACTGGACCTTACATAACCTGGCAACATACTATCATCCCTGGACCTTGTCACTCAGATAAAACCATCTTGGCTCCTAGAGGAATGCGGGTGTTCAGTGTCGACATTTCTGCTGTTTGGAGGAGAAGATCCCAGACGTATATGCTCTAATATAGAAACAGAGAATCTTCCAAACTTTTGGTTTAATAGAAATTTGCCCAAAATAGGCAATAACCAAGGAAACCACATCTGAAGACCACTAGAGAAAGCTGCATAGCTTGCACGTTGTTCATAGGTCTGGAGGCAGATATGACCAAGCACACTGAGAGCTGTTTGCAAGAGATTAGGGAGAGACCAAGGAGACCCTGAGTCAGGAGTTCTGCTGTCACTCCCCATGGGCCTCCTGGGGAAAAGAAGTTCAAGATGTCACTAAAGAGTCTGTGCCCACATCTGCTGAAGATTTCATAGCTCGTGGTGGGTCCATCAGTAGAAAGAACTTGCCAGCATTCTCTCTTTTTTCTGAACAGAATCCCAAGATATATTCTAAGAGAATTTCAATGGCTGTGAAAGCCAGAGTTCATGAACTGCATACTTTTCCTTCCTTTTTGTTTTGTCTCCTGGATTTCTTTGTAGCTGTTGATTTATCTCTAGCTGGGAAATCTCCCAGTCTTTTGAAATACTTACATTTTTGTTTTGGAATTGCAACAGGTCTGTGTGAGGGTCAGTCAAATTCCCCATCACAACTGATAATACTGCAGACACTCCTCCTTCAGACTCAGAACAGCTTCAGCTGCTCCCTACAGAGATGACAGTTCCAACTTAGCCCCAAATCCTTGCCATCACCCCATTGCTACCAGTGCTCAGTCCTACACAAGGGATGACAAACAGTCTGGGGCCCTCTCCTCACCAAGAACTACTTAGGACAGCCAAAATAAAATGGGCAGTTTCACATCTGTGTGACTGCTTATTTAGCCCATTTCATGGCAAGTGCTCACGCAGGACGAGCCACCAGAACACCTGAGAGAAGCCTGCCTACTAGCAGAAAAATGGTGATTCCAGCTGGAGAACAGCAAGGGCAGATCCCATCTGCCTTAACATAGCTGGAACTGGAAAGGACCTATGACCACAGCCAAAACATCCTCCCATTTGAAACAATCCGAAACCTTCACTAGAGAGGGAAAGGTCAGCCTGTCCCTCACAGCATGCTGTTGCCTTCTCCTGCCTCATATTTTGAGGTTCATGGTTGTCTCTGTAAGGTACACTTCACAAGCTGAGAAGTACTGAAATAGGACCAGTTTTATGGCTTGTGTTAGTAGACCATGGAGCTCTGAAAAGCTTCTGCGAAAGACAAGTTACCACAATTGGCTTGTCAAGAGGGCTCTCCTGGTGTCTGCTGTGTAATCCCACTGCTTGATGCAGTTCCAGCAGGCAAAATCATCATAACCAAAAGAGAGTTCAGAGAAGGGAGACTGATAATAGACCTGGTCTTAATTTGATAGCTGCATTGCTTAATTCCTAATTTATTTTGATGTTAGTTTTAATGACCCAGACTGAGTGATAGTTAGGGGCTTCTTTGCTGGGTGTTGATGGATTTAAATTGTTGAGGTTTTCTTTTTGTTCTTTTTATCTATTTCGTTATGTTTCAGTTTGTTTAACTAACATAGTAAAGTTTATTAATAAAGTTAAATCATTTCTGTCATTGAACAAAACCGTTCAGAACCTTTAAAGAAGTGAGTAGAGATCATCCAGCCAACTTAAAAGCCTGTATTTAAATCTTACTTCGTAAACTCATTTAAATCACATGTTCTTACATGTTCTGTCACTTAAAAGTTGTTTCCTTTGAAACTTTCCTCTTTATGCTTTCATACAGGAAATACGATAAACTTGTTTATTTCATTTGTCAGTTTTGTGTTTCTGAATTTCTTCATCAAATCTGTTATCTTCCTTAAGCATCCAATCCTTGCCCAAGTTATGTGCAGAGAGGGGAATGGTTTTACTGCCGTATTTTCAGTGCTGGAAAGACAAGAAAAGAGCAAGCAGAGGTGCTGAGAACTACAGGAAAAAGAAGACATTAAATGGGCATTTTATTTTGGAGGCAATCTTGCAGGATGAGAAAACCAAATATTTTTAGGATCATGGGATAAATTCATGTTGGAAAAGTCCTCCAGGGGTCAAATGGATCAACTTTTCCAGTCTAATGATGTATTACAGTCAAATACTTGCTGATCACTTTACTCCTTTTCCTGACCTTGTATTTTCTTAGTTAACTTTACCATCTATTGCTTTTTACTTTGAGCTGGCCTTACCTACTCATTAGCATTTGCATAACAGGAGTACATTTTATTTATTAGTGAATTGGGAAGAACTAATTAGAAACAAACAATCTCTAGGCTATAGACCTGATGAAATCAGCAATAAAGGTAATTTTTAAAATATACTTGTGAAGAGGACCCTGACACACACTGAAGACTCTCTCTTTCTTTGAGTAGTGTGGAGTTTTTCAAATTCTTCAGTTTTCACAAAGGGGAAGAGGGTGGTAGGACTCAGACATTAACAAACCCTGGGGAAGGAGAGAAACAACAGCTTTTCACAGCTCCATTTCAAAGGGGAAGGAAGGCTGGGACTTCCCAGGGTCTCTTTAGGCACAAAGAGTTACTTTAAGAAGAAAAAGATAACTGTTGAGAAATAAGCAATTTCCAAATATTTTTTATCATTGCATCATTCATTCTCCAGCAAGAAATCTCTCCACTTAATACCCTGAAGACGAGAGACACTTTCTACTATGGAAATGTTGGTTGGGTTATCCGTACTTTTTCATGCTTTGGAAAAGAAACGCTATGCCCAGATGCAAAAAAAAGGCCAGCCTTATTTACCACTGCCTGGTTTTCACCAAGTATAGATGTCTTTTCTTTTCCAGGGTTTATTTTACTGGTATCATTTCTCCTGCTGTAATGCCTCTAGTGAATTTTCAGAGGTGAATACCAAAGTTGTCTCGGTTTTTATGAAAGTGGCAAGGATTGGCTCCAACCACAGTGTAAAGGAAGTTACTGAACTTACTACGGACCAATGCTAGGGAGAGAGCTCCTGGCAAGCCTGTGCTCAAGCAGTCCCTGAGCAGATGAAAGGTAACAGAAGTGTTCAACAACGTGCACTGACCCTCAGCTAGTTAGTGAAGTGAGGCTGTCAAACAAAACTGGGCAAACTGCACCCCCATGGTTTTATTTTGCATTGTGTATGCCAGCTTTGGTGTTTCTGTTTATGTGGCTGGTAGCCAAAAAGTGTTTAAAAGGCCTTTTCAGGCTGTAGCAAGGAAAAATATTCCCTTCCCCGTTTTGAACTTGGGGGTCTTTAGGACTGCCTCTTTCCCTAGTGCTTGCACAGTTTACATCACATACTGATTAATACCTAGGACTTTCCACACAGAATGAGCCGAAATTTAATAATAATTGTAGCAGGATTTTAACAATCATTAACCATGAATATTTACTTCTATAAGTTTTCTTTCCCATGCAAAACATTCATACATGTGGATGCATTTTTAAGGAGTTGGGAACTATTCAAAACAAAAGTTATTTAGAGGGTTAGGAAATAGCTTGTCTTACAGCTGCCAAGAGATTTTGGAATAACTCTTTGCATGATGGAGTGGAGGAAAAAAATGGAGATAAAAATATCAGTCCTTCAGTTCAAGGAGAATATATGTTTAGAACAGGGAAGAGGAATAAGGAAAGGAGGAAAGGAAAAAAGCTTTTCACCTTCTGCTTCTCCATCTAGATCCGCCTCGATTTTCTGTCCTGAAAGTGGGAGGAGGTGCTCCATCTACATTCTCCTGTCTGTGCCCCTTGGCAGGCCAGATAATAAGGCAGGCAGCCCTTCTCCTGGACTTCTGTCTCTTCCACTTCAAGCAGGTTTGAAAGAGAGAAAGAAAACACTCATTGATGGGCATGTGGAAATGTCATTAGTCACATTTAGATAAGTTTATAAATGTACAAAGTAGCTCTCTGGGCCAAACATAGGGTTGAGGTGAAACATCTGAGCCTCATCCAAAACTAGGGACCTTCAGCTGGTGGATATCAGGTATTGTGATACATTCCAGCTGAGGCACCACTACGAGGACTCATCTCCACAGCCTGTAAAGTTCCTGACTTATATTTTGGATATTATAAAATGTTAATAAATAGCTGCAATACGTGAGCACTGGAAAACAGTAAAATGCAATTGATTCATTTTGTATTTTAAAACAGGAAAAGAGCACATTTTGTTCTAATTTCACAGGGTGAAGGAAACCCTTAGGATGGGCATAGCCATTCATGACAAACACTTGCTGACTCCAGCCTTGTACAACCTATGAAAGTTGTATAAAGACACCAATATTTCTATAAGCATGATACTGCTTTACTTTAATATCATGGACTAAGATGAGGGCAAAACAACAAAAGCAAACCATCACTCTTCATTTCTTTTCCCTCTTCCTCTTACAAACAAACAGGCATTTTTGAGAGAAGGAAGGATAAAACCTGTGCTACAGTGGTGCTTACCTGAGTCCAGGGCAACACACTGAAACTTCCACAAAACAATATTTTCATCTTAAAGCACCTAAAAATTAAAAAAAAAAAAACAATACATGCCATTCATAAGTCATTTGCTTAACAGATATAATTATGCAAGCTGAACACAAAAAAAAAAAAAAACACCTCCCAATCTTCATGATTTTTTGTCTTGTCTCCCAAAATCATCCTTTTCCTCAAAACAGAAGAGTATTGTTTCTGGAGGTGGTGAGTACATAATATATTTAGGATGGTTAATCTGGTCAGTCCTGGGGACAGGTAAATTTTTAAATATGTATTTAGGCAGTCAGAAAAATTAGTTTTGGAAATACTATATGTTCCTCCTCCAAACTTAGCAGGAAAATTAAGCTCTAAGATAATCGGTTTAATGTTTACAAAGGAACAAGGGAAGAGGAGTAATGAGAAAGAGTAAGGCAGTGAAAGAAAAACAAGCACCAAGCTTTTTAAAATTTCTTGAGTATAAGTGGAATGGCCACTACTTCTTGGTCAAACAAAGCAGTCATCCCTACTCCTCTTGGTGTCATGGCACATTGCTCGCAGTGACATCAATTCTTTTGAGTTGCCATTAAAGGGAAACTGCTTGCTTGGATGTTACTGTAGAGACAAATGTCAGGGAGAAGATACATATTCTGCAAGCACAAAAAACTCAAGAGTCCTTCACCTGGCACTGTCAGGCCAGAAGGAGATGCCACACCATGGGAAGCCTGCTGTGTGGCATTTCTTTTTATCAAACCCAGTCCCCACTTGTGAAATCTGACCTGTGGTAGACAAGCATTGTCAGAAATTGTGGGGACAGTGTGGGTTCTCACTAAGTCCCAGAGTGCTTCTTACACCGTGAAGTACTCCTAGCCCTAGCAGCTGCAACCTATTTTCACAAATATCTGACAAGTTTCTTTGGCTTTCTGCCAGTTTGAGCTGTACCAAACACTTCTGTCCTTCCCCTAGCTCCACAGTCCTTTGTTAACTGCTGCTCAAAACTTAGACATGTACCAAATGAAGCTCCCTTCCTCCCCTCAATGTGCAGACATCCCTCCTCAATTAATTAACCCAACAGTGGCTTTGTCTCTAGAAAGCTGTGACTTCCCACACTTTATCCCCCTCATTCAGCTGAAAGACATCAGCACATTCCTGACTTCATCACTTGTTAACTCCCTTTTGCTAATAGCCAGTGCATCCTCTCTTGATGGCCTCCTCTGATTTGATATGACCTGAACTCTCACGCAAAAAATGCTGAAGGCTGTTCATTTGCTATTATGACATATAAAAAGCTCTAAAGTTGTGTTTTAGCATGGCTTCTGTATCCAGGACTGAGAGGCTTTCAGACCTGCTCAGACCGTATTGCAATGCTGTTTGTCTTGCAAGCACCTGGTAAGCACGAGCAAAGCCTGAGTGAGAGGAAGACCTCTGCTGCTTTGTGTTTGATTACCAAAGGTTAATTCTTTGGAAAAGTGCCAGAGGATTTAATGAAAGTGGCAACAACATAATTATATAAAAACATCAAGTGAAAAGTTCTTTTCACAGCCATTCCAAAAAATCAAAAACCACATTCAATATAGCAGCATGACGTGTCTCCAAACAGATTTTTAGCTATGCTACCAAACCCTAGAAATTATGATACTTTAAAAAAATCTTACCATTTTACTCTCTATTTGTATTTTAGAATGATGAAATGTATTTCAAGAACCAAAGTGTTCTCCAGATATCAACTGCAACACTCCCTTGCCTAAGTACAGGTTAATTTACACCTGTTTCGTTCCATACACTTGCTTGTTCAACATGGTCCTTAAAAAACATCACTGATGAGGATCCCCTGATGGAACTCTCTCCTGTTCTTGAAATCAATTGCAGTGTTTAGCTTTGCATTTGATAGAGAAATTTTAAGCCATTTGCTCCTAAAATTTGGTGTGGAATTCAAGAGAGAGAGCAGCAATAGCTGCTTAGAAAAGAAGTCTGGAATACAGGAAGCTGGGAAACTGAAAAACCATTAAACATCAAAAAAAAAAATCTAATGTAACAATATTCTACAAAATGTCAGGCATACTCAACTTGGAAATTCAGAAGAAGCGCATGATGTTTAGCTGTTTATTTGACTCCAAGCTGCTTGGATTAAAAGTACTTAGATGATCAGACAGTAATAGGCATTCCCATGAGATTTCTTTCAGCAATCTCACATTTAACTACGCAAGACTTAAGTTCCTGAAGTTGGGGATGTTTTAATGTGAAAAAAAAAGAGTTCATTGTCCTTTTCATGACACAAAAAATATTCCAATCATTTCTAACTGATTTTTCACCTGTTTAGAGGAAAATGTAAAGAAGTATTTTTTTCTAAACCAATAATCTTGAGTTAGCAGAGGTATCCAGCCCCAGTCACTGAAGGCTGCACTTCAGCACATTGTTTCCTTACATCATTTTCTCTTCTTACAGAACTAATTATACTCACACTTGAAAATCACTTCAAAATCAACTGAATAGCTGGCATTAAAAACTTGCTAGAGTTTATGTCTAGCAGATAATTTAGTACATGATCTGTTCCTCTCCAAACAAAATGGTCCACAGTCTTCTGTGCTTTCACCACTCCCTATGTCCAAAGGACTCTTCATTTCATACATCACTCACTATATTTCTCAGCTCTCAGCATTTACTGCAGTTTTGCAGGTATTTATCACTCCAACATCACCAGACCAAGTTGGTACTGTTATTAGCCTTCCTTTCTGCTTTGAGCTCTCGACTGGCTTGAGGGGGAAAAAATTACTCTGAATAGGATCACCCCAAACCATTCCCTTTCTTTCCATTAAGCCTTTGTTTCTGCCAAGGGCTGGACTGCAAGGAGGAAGAAAAACATATGGGAAAGCTAGCACTTCTACCTGATGGTTGCTAAGAGTGCAGACAGCTGTAAATTAGAGCAGCCTCTGTTATATTTTACAGCAGGGTTCCTCTGAGCAAGCCAAAACCTGAAGATGAGAAGATGCTGCTCGCTTTGGGTTGTGACAGAGGGGCATCACAGACCTTAAACCCAAAGATCCTCAGCAATGATGTTTTTCCCTTCATTCTAGACAAGAGATCACCAGGATAAAGCTGTGAGGAACAAATCAATGAATATTCATGTTTCACCTGGTAACTCTGTGTTTCTAGCATCAGCTGGGACATTTCTCCAAAATTATTGCAGTCATGATGCCACCAGATGTGACAGGACCTAGGACTGCAGGAACAGGTCAGCAGCTGAGATGCAGTTTGGGAAATGCTTCTGAAATGGAGAAAGTATGTCCGGACTAAAGTCCACATCTCAGCTTCTAAATACTAGTTTTCAGGTGTTGACCACAGATCCACTTTGTTCAACAACCAGGCAGCCCAGGCATTTAATTCTCCAGCCATGTCCCTTTGAAACTGCTGTAACATTGGATTTTGTATGTAGAAAGAACATTGGCTAAGCCCTGTTTTTTCTCATGGAATACTGCAGAGAGCACCAGTCAGAAAGATTTTATTGACAAGCATTTCAGTGAAAATTAAGTCCATGCTTGCAGAATACTTACTTAGAGCCTAGGTAGATTTTGTCCTATGAACAGTCTTTCACATTTGTATATCCTCCTACTTCCTTTGAAACCAGCACCAAAACTTCTAACTAAATGAGAGTCGCAATCTGTTCACAATTTGTGTGCTTCCTCTCAGAAACAATTGGGCACAACAGTAAGAAAAGTTTTCATCATACCTGTAACTTACACAGTCATTAGGAAGCAAAAGATGAGTTTGACTTCTGACGATCGGTATGTTTGCCTCTTTATTGTAAAATGTAAGTAACAATAACATAAACCAGCCCTGTTTAAACTCTTGTTTATAAAATTCAAGTAGCATTACATTTTTTTGAATAGCTGGCCTAGAATAAGCATTAAAGCAGCTTTCATGCAACTCATAATGCCAAAAAATAAATGCAATTCTGCACATTCTTTCCTGAGAGCATCCACAAATGACGTGCAAGGCATACACATTGGCCAGAGGCCACGAGCAAAAGCATTGTGTTAAAACTTTGTATGACATCAAGCCAAAAAACTACTTAGCATTTATATCTCAGATCTCAACTGAATTATGAATTAAATAACCAAATCAAAACAAAAAGCATACAGCCCACTACATTGTGTATCTTGGTTACACACACACATATACACATGCGTGTAAGTGGCGTGGATCTGTTGTGAATGGATATAGCCTTGGTGTTCTTGTGTGTGTGTGCACACAAATGCAAGACAGAGACAAAACAAAAGTTTGGAACATATATTCAGAAAAGAACACACTCTCTATGCCAATAAGTGGATTATATCCCAGGTGGGCTCCCTCTGGTGTTGAGAAGATAATGTATTTCCCCATTCAACCTTATTTCTTTATGTCCGTCAATGAGGGTGTTAAAAAGTGCTAAATGGCTTTATTAAGGCAGGGTTCCTTATTCATATAGATCCTTATGGATGGTACAGGATAGTATAACTTTTCTACTATCTCGCATCCAGTGGTCATGAAGAGTATGTGAGGCATATACATACATATGTACCTATATATCAGTGCACTTCACTACATTCAGAGAGCTTTCCATGCATGTGCAGATCACTTCTTACCTGAGAGACGCTGCAATGCCTTACCGTGAAACTCGTTACCTGTAAGCAATGTAACTCTTCACAGTGAAACAGGAGAATCTGAATGCCCAGAGAACAGCAGGCCCTGAAACAGCCAGGATCTGATTCTCCAGTGTGTGGAGCATTTTTACAATGACTCTTAAGCTCAAATCATGTCTCTTGGTAATACCTGTATGCTTGTGAAAGTCCAGCCTAGGAATCATGTGAGGGGAATACACAATTATCTATTTAACTGCTAGATTCTCGATTTTGGAAACCCAGGACTCAGAATTGTTCAGGAACATTCTGGCATAGACAATGGGTAGAATCATTTTAGCCATGAACATTAACTAGGTACCTTAACTCCAATCTTCTTCCGCTTTATTTACCACCCATTTACAACCTTTCACGACACCTAAGGAAGTAGTTCTGAAGATTATCTCCCTCTTGTGCTACAAAACTATCATTCAGGTGAGAGAGTGCAAGTACCATCCTTTCCTGTATTTCCCAGATGGTAAATGCTTAACTGTTTGTTTTGTGATGCAATCCTTTCCTTGGAAAAACATCACCTCCCTTTTTGTCCTGAGACGGAGGTGGAATCAAGGCGACCCCAGCTTGGCTCGCTGGAGAGCGTGACCTCCCTGCAGCCACAGCACACCTCTCCCCTGCTGAAGCTCACAGCAGAGCTCAGTGACTTCCTGCAAAATGACACAGAAGGGAGAAGGAGACAATAAACACACATCTCCAGTGGTTGTTCACAGATGTTTACTGACAGGAGAGAATTAAGGAGATTAGGCTCAGCTCCCAGGCCTAGGAAGAGCACATCCTTGTGATCCCACACCTCTGTTCCTGCTTCCAGCATGCCCAGCTTCCCCCTTCCTCCTCCTCAGCTCCTGAAAGCCCTCCCTCTCCACCTCATTCTTCCCTTCCAGCCCTCGGCTTGTTCATTGCCACCCACGCCCTGGCTCCTTCACCCTCTGTCCTCACACCCTGTGCACTCATACATGCTGACAACACGATGCTTGGGCCAGGTCCCAGGCCTGGTAAAAGCAGGGGGAAAACTCAAACATTCACTATAGTGGCCCTCTTGGACTGAGTTCTGAACACATAAAAGCAAAACTGGTGCTAATTTTCCTTTCCCTTGGACAGTGCTGTTAGAGTTGGCACGTTCTCCTTCAACCGGTGAAATAAGAAGCAGGGGGGTGGGAGCTGGGGGAGCAGGAGCAGAGGAAGAACAGAAAGCATACGTAAAAGAAGGAATGATTGCACACATGTGCTGTGAATTCTTCAGCTCAGATTAATGTTTTCCTGTTAATTTAATTGTCTGCCTTCTGGTTTCGGCCAGATGACCAGTTGCATTTCAGGACATCCATAAAGTGGAATCTAAATGAAGTATTTGGACAATGAGAGCCAATGTCTGTGAGCTATTCCAGAAAATTATTAAATAAACAAAAAACACTGGAACTTCTAACTGCAGAGCACAATTATTATTCTTGTTTGTTCACATGTAGAATTAATTCCTACTACTGACAAAAAAACCCACAAAGCAACCGACTGCAGCTTCAAAAGGTAAGTTGTTCCGACATACTCATCACATGTATGGCATTGAGATCTTCTCTCAATGAACAATCTAGCATCATTTAGTGGAACAACTAGAGGGTTCCACTGCAAATTAACTTTCAATTTTCTTGTTATTAATGCTCTCTTTCCACAATACCAAACTGTTGCCAAATGGCGTTGAAAGAAAAATTCTGCGATAGCAGTTAGAGTGGGGGGACCATACTGGAGTACCAAAAGTGACAACAGACTTTTAATGCTGTCCTCACTTAGGTGTGGATTCAGTTCTTTTCACCAGCCTGTCTACTCATCTGTGCTGGTGAATCGGCACTGATGCAGCCAGTTCAACCTCATGGAAGTGTCAGCATGACTCCACTTGTGGGCCAGGTTCTCCCTTTACTGCCCCCTGTGTGGGCTAATCTTAAATAGCTACCGAGAGTCATCACCCACAAAGGAAAACTCCCAGCTGGCATCAACTCGCCATAGCTCCCTCCTAGGCCAAGGACTCTCCTTCCTCTGTGTGGCCATGGACACATGGCACCGGGCATTTTCTCATGCCTTTGCCAGTTCTTCCCTGGCTGGCGGCATAATTCACTGGGAAAAACGTCTCTGATCTAAATCACAATCTGTCCCAGCCTTGTTAGCTTGCAGAACTAAGCAACACAAGAGAGCATAGCGGAAAGCAGCTGTTCCTGCCTGGGCACAATTATGCACAGAATTAAAGCGATCCAAATGCCTACTCCCGCATTTGTTAGGAAACTTCCTCTCCACCCTGCACCCCAGGACCCCCAGAGTCTAGAGCTCAGGGCAAGGCAACTGATCCTGGACAGCTCTCATGGAAATGCTACATGTAACCAGATCAGGATGCATCATCTGAAGTAAATGTGGTTCATTGGATGTTCCCCTGGAAAGAGTAAAGTTACATAATACTGTCAGAAAGAACAATTAGAAATGCAAATTGTAGGGCCTTGGCTGTGCCTTATCATTCCAATCTAGCTCTGCCATCTTGGTCTGGACAGCATTTGTCAGATCATCCTCAGGGAAGGGAAGGGGTCATCACATACGAGAAACACCTTGTAATAACACGACAGCACCTTTCAGAAACAGATCTCAATTCCATTTATACCTTTCAGAAACAGATCTCAATTCCATTTATCTGCTCTAATTCATAAGTTTGTAGCACCAAAACTATGATATCTGAATTTACTTTGGCCTCTTACATGCGCTGAGTTTGCTTTGCAAATAAAATGCATTGATCTCATTCAGCTAACAACAATGGCAAAAGTGGATCCCTTGCAATTCTGGGTAACAGGCCATTTCTCTTTTAACAATATACCCAGTCATCCTTAAAAGCATCCTTAAACCAAGTGGGAGTTACATTTCCACTGGTACCGGAAAATCATATGCCTGTAATTCAAATGCCCCAAATGTTATCATTTAGAATGATAACAAATTTTAATCTGTCTCTCAGAAAACCTTGTGACTCTGTTCAGACCCCATTTCTGCTCAGGAGGCAATAATGAGTGAAAATATCTCTAAGTGAGATATATATATGTGCTTAATTACCATCCCATTCTCTGAGCTGACTCTGGATAGAAATCTAGGGTTACAGAGGCACAGCAAGGACAAGAGCCAGCGTCTGGGAACTGAAGCTCAGCAAATTTAAACTGAAGTACGATGGAAATTTTTAACAGATGGGGTAATTGACCATAAGAGCAGTTTGTGGAGAGTTGTGATGAATTCTCTCCACCTCTCACAATTCCTAAATCAGGACTGGAAGTTTTTCCAGTCGATAGACCAAACAAGAATAAAGTCAGAGAAAGCTAATGGCCTCAGTTGTAGCTGGGGTCAGACAAGAGGATACCAAAGGCCTCTCTCAGCCTTATAGTCTTTGACTCTCCTAAATAAAAAGTTCAGGGTTTGCACATTGTAGCATAAATCCTATTCTATTTCAGGCTGCTTTCAAACTTGGGCAATGAAAGGAGAAGCAAAATAAACAGATGCTGCAAGACAAAATCATGTGAGTGATGAAGAAAAAGCCCTATCCATGCATCAAGCGTGGCAGAACATCTTCCCAGGGGTCTGTCTTATCAGTGACCTGGTTTACTTTGGCCTATTTGTCAGTGGCAGAAAAAGAAAACAGCCCCAGAACCTGATAACTATATAGGACTGATTGTATCATGTAGCGATAATGAATTTGAATAGCTCTATTAGAAGAGCAGTGTGGCCTGAAAGATCCCTCCTCTTTTCATGGATGGTGACTTTTCTGGGTTGCCTCTTATCTAACAACAGGGTGTTTTCCCAGGGCACAAATTCTTTAAAAGCAGAGAAGTGTTAAGAGATTCCTTCCTTGCTTGATAGGAGTTACCTCCTCTTGGATGTGACAATTTGATGGCTGAACTCCAAACCAGACCTAGGGAATGGTCTGGTTTTAAAAGAAAAAGGAAGAAAACAGATATCTGTTTTGAAAGCAGGCACTATGACAAGTCTTCTTGGGAGCATAGCCAGCCAAACAGTTGACTCATCACGGCAGAGCAGACTGTGCACTCTGGCACCGTGGGGAGGAGGACAGGAAAGAGCACCAAAGGCAAAGAGGGTGGTGAGAATCTCTCAGAGTGGGTCCGCGACCGCAGGGTTTACCCTGTAGAAGAACCACATCCAGGACTGCAAAATGCACTGCTTTATAAGGTTTCCCTCAGAGTAGGGTTCATTTTGGACTTTTGTGGAACCCTAAAAGCTGGTGGCTTAGGGCCCATTTCATGTGTTGGTGTCTTCCTGTCATAAATTTCTTGTCATGCATATTCTGAATGAAAAGGAGTTTCTCAAAAATATTAAAAAGTCTGGGAGAAGACATGGAAAATTTCACCCAGCTCCCTGAGAGCTCCTGCTATTCTGCCCCTTGTGTTCCTATCTCCACACCACCAGCATGCACTGCAAGGAACTGTAACATTTACAGGGATGTTTGGGAAGGGAAGTTTTTGGAAGATAGATTTCTGAAAGTCCATAAGTACCTGCTATGAGGTAAGGAGAAGGAAGAAGGAGATGGAATTTTATGCTACTTGGAACTGAATTTTCAGGATCCTTTTCATTATTTCAATCCCAAAAGAGAGTATATTCCTCAAGCAATGACAACATTTAATAGATTGGTGCCACAAACAGGCTGGGTGTACCTCTGAAAGTTTTGTAAAGATCAAAATTAAATCCATTGTTTGCAACAGATGGTTTTGCTTCAGTAAACTCCATTCAGGATGCAAACGATAACTTTGTGTCAGATACTGCATAAAATTGATAAAGAGTACTCATCTAGGCAACCTGAGATGGAACAGTTGAGACAGAAAGACACTGAATATAAGAAAATCACTCATTTGGAGGGGGTAAGCTAATGTGTAATGCAGCTATGCATTATATACTCATGATCACATTGCAAATGTTTGGGCATTAGGATGTGAACCTATATTCCTTAAATGCCAACATTGTTCCAGAACCACAGCACTCACATTCAGAAAACTTTCCAGGAATTGTAGATTGGTAGATTGACTTCATTAAATTTTCGTCTCAGTGATGAGTTACAGCCCACTATCAGCACCAAACCTTCAGACACGTCTATGTGAAATTCCACTTCATAGCAAACATATGAAATATTGCCCCAGTCTTCGGTGGGAGTAGAAACAATCAAATAATCTGGTACCCTGTGCCTAATGGTGCTCTGCCTCTTAAGTGTCAGAATAAGGATTAGAACAACCTATTGGATAAACAGTCAATTATCCAGTCTTTCCTGTGTCCCCAAGGGGGTTTATTTTATGCTGTAAAATATGAGGTTGGACTGCCATTATCCTGATCTTCACTTGCATAGTTACAGATGTTGCTGGTGGTCATAATCTTATCTAGCTCTTTTAGAGGCCAGCCACAGTATATTATCTTGATGACCACTTATGGCAGTGAACTCCACAGATTAGTTAAATGTCGGGAAAAGTGGGAATTTCCTTTTACAGGGACAGAATTTACTACCTTTTCATTTTACTGGGCAGGGGTATACCTCTCAGAGTTTCGATCACATGAAAAGGTATGTCTCATTTCTCTGCTGGATCAAAAATAGTTTCAGAAACCATAAATACAATATGATATTTATCAGACCAGAAACTGCACTCATTTGCCAAAGGGCAAACCAGAATGAGACTTACAGCTCCTCACATGCTGGAAGCCTCCTGTAATGGGTTTGCATTTGCAACACCACAGCCTGCCTTCCCTCTCCCCCTCACCACCGCCTTCCCCCCAGCCTCCAACCTTTAGCTTGTCAGCACTAAGCTCTGTCCAATTATTCACCTTTTCAAAAGTGATTTACTTTCAGGATAACCTAATAATGTCAAAACCAACACTATTATGCTCTATCACCCACCAGGATGGGCTAGCGAAGGGAGGGAGGTAACCATATTGATCCATTTTGCCTTTCACCTTTTACCTGAGGACAGATGAATTTTACAGCCAATGTCTTAGGAATCATTAGGTCAGTTTACTGTAAACTACTCCCTTCTCCTCCTTCACACTTCCTAATAACATTACTCTGTAGCATTTCCAGCACTCTCCCCTACCTCCTCCCTTCCCTCCTGTTTCAGAGGCAGGTTTTTCTTTCATGCAGCTCCATCTCTGCTGGTAAGGCATTGCACAAGCTGACCAGTGACTTGTGCCACTGAAGAAATTAGGTAGCTGGTCAGATGGTTTGTCTTCTAAAGTTTTTGTTTAAAAAAATGAGAGCACTCTTGGCAAATAGTTCTTTTTCATCTTAAAAGGGACTGGTTGAGTCTCAGCTTAAAGACATGGAAACTGGCAGTTTTATATCCCAAATAAGTGTTTCAGGAAAATCAAGACTAGCAGAGTGCTTTCTCTGCTCCTGTTTCCTTTCTTGTAAGGAATAATTTCCACCACTGGCATAAAGTCTGTCCATTTCTACCACATGTGTTACCTGGCTGATGTTGGCAGAATACAACTTAAGGTTGTTTTTACTTCTCCCTCTTTTTTTTGGCCAGTGCCCACTCAGTTGCTGCAGCACCAGTGGTGCAGTTTGTGCTCCCTCTGCCCAGCTCAAATGAGGTGTCGCGTGGAGGAACAACTTAGTCTCTCCCTGGTCATGGCTGTACTAAAAACAGGCAAGACTCTGCACAAAGATATGTGATGCTTTTAAAACAATTTGTATCTGCAGCTGAAAGAGGGCTGGGAGAACTTATTAATGTTACATTCATCTATATATACGAGCAAAATACCATGAACTCTTTTTGCATGACTGTGTTCATTCCTTTTTTGATGCAGCAGCAGAATCACACAGTGTCAAGAATGTTTTTAAGGCTGCATAGGTACTCAGGTTTGCAGCTCCTGGAGATCATGGAGAGAACCCTGTACTATGTTTTAAGAAGGAGTCAGCAAATGACTTGGGATAATCTAATTTGTGCAAGGAACATATTTCATTTACATTTTGCTCTCAGAAAAAGCAAAAGCACAGAAAACAACATCTTATCTACACACATATATTCAGCTCAACTCCGTGGAGTTTTGCCATTGACTCAAATTGGAACAAGATCAGTCCTTAATCATTAAAAAACACATTTTTACTCTTGTTCTTCTGCACCTTATGCAATATATTATATCAGAATGGAAGAAACTGCTTTTAAGGAACGAACAAGCGTTCTGGCATATTCCACAGGATTCTGGATGACAAATTTCTAGTGTAATAAATTGCCCACTCCATGGCAAATTCTTACATGCAGCCATTTTGCAAAAGTTTATTTTATGTGTTCTTTTCTTCTCAGTCATGCAAAAGAATATTTGTTTCCTGACATTCTCTGTATATTATTTTTTATTCAAAAGATGGAACTTAGAAAAAAAGTCATCTATTCTATTTGTTTCCTTCATGAGAAAAAATTTAAAAGATAAAGAGTTTTTAATAAAATTTATTTGCAATCCAACTATAGGGCCTGAGATTAATTTTTTTTATTGTATTCTTGTACTTTTTCTTCATTAACATTACATTAAAAAGTAGGATTATCTATTTTATATAACTAAAGAACTTTAAATGTTTTCTTCAATTATCACCCCGGAGGTATTGACCATATTATTTATTATAAGACTAAACAAGGAAATGAAGACCTGAAATGTCACTTTAAAAGTGCTTATTTTTGGTCCCTTCCAAAGAACTCCTTCTCACATATCCCATATGACTATTAACAAAGCTCATTATATTGAAACACATTAATATGAAGCAATTTGCTGATTATCATGTAAAGCCTGTAAAGATCCAGAGAGCACAAATAAAAACCACAAGTAGAATGGGATGGTGTCAAACCAAGAAGTTCCTGACCAAATTCCAAACACCAATCCACTTCTTATTGCTAGCCTGATTCCCTAAACAGAAGATGGGGACCCATTAAAATGAAATGTTTCTGCTTTTTTGTTTGTGCATGAATGCCATTGAAAAATGTTTTTTGTTTAATTGTTTTACCTGGCACTGGATCCTGATGCTCTCAATTACATCCTAACACTGAAAGATGCTTCTTATTAGGCCTTTGTATTAGGTATCTGAAGAGGTGTTACCATTCTGGTCATCATGAGCACTTTGGGTCAGGTTAATTTACTCTCTTTCTCTCTCTCTGCTGAACTGTGAGCAGAGGTATCTGCCCAGCAGACTGTTAACTTGACATAAATTATCAGAAAGGCTACCACAACAGGAGGAGGAAGCCGAGGAAATGTGTGGGTTAGCAATCACCAAGCCTATTAAACTGCTTCGAAATCCCGCCCTTTGGATTCACAATTTCTCATGTTTTGGCTTGACCAAGAGGTAGGTTGGTGAAGCAAAAGGGTCTGTGAGAGTGTGAAAGGGATGACCCTGGAAACAAAATATTGGTTTTACATCACAGGGTATCTGTTACAGGAGAATTTCCTCTGGCGCCAGCAGGTATTTGAGCAGGCATCTGGATGGATCCCAAAGGGGTGAAGGAAACGGAGATGGAAGTTTTTAGAGGGGATCAAGATGTTAAGCCTTAAAACGGTTTGAATGACCCACAACAACTAACCTGCAAGGTTTTATCTGTGTGATGGCTTTTGGTGATGTGGGGGGTTAAGGCTGATTTCCTTTCTTTTTTCCTTTTTTTTTTTTAACTTTTTTTTTTAATTATTATTATTTTTCATGTTGGTGGGGAATTCCAGCCAAGGCTGAGGAAGGGAACTGGTAAAAGAATGCAAAGTCCACCCTACATCAGTGATGAGGAAAATCATCTAATCCATCACAGCCTCCTTTTCTCTGCACAGGACACACTGATCATACAGCTGATCCTGAGAGTTCTTTGCTGCATTCCCAGCCCTTTTTAAAACACTGTTAGTGGTATTGCTAACTGAAATCACAAAATATTACTAAATGGACTGATATAATTTTATCCTGCAACCAAATTTTGTAAAATATTTGTTCCCCTTGGCTTTGGGAAAGAAAATCTTCTTTGGGGGTCTGAAGGCTGATTCATTAAATCTGAGCTGTCTGCTGAAGTGCTCAGTAAAAGTGACTCTGATTTATTTGGATTTGTCACTATAAAGGTCTCTGGAGACAGATATTTATCCTATGGGATTCTTGACAAATTGGCCAAGTGGTCTGCGCAGTCCAGAGGGAGGATGGTCTTCTTTGACCCCTCACATGGCCAGAGAACAGGTAATTACTCCCCCAATCACAAACATGCACCGAAATCACACTGTTGCCAAGACTTCTCTCCCCACCCAGAATCTGGTTATCTGAGCTCGGACAAGCACTCAGATCTGTACTTGATCTCACTGAAAGACACGTCTCAGATCAATGTATAGTCTATAGCTGTAGGAATAGGCAGATAATGGGATGGGTTTATGCTAATGAGGGCACATCCTGCTGAACTGGACCATAGCAAAGGTGTTCATCCTGCTGTGGTCAGAATTTATAAAATACTTGATTGCAACGCTGAAGGATCAACTTAGACACTAAATTTATCAGTATATTTTAACACCCACCCACCAAGGTGGACTAAGTCAGGCATCCTTCTAACTGCAAGACAGAAGAGATGGAGCTTGTCAAAAAGAAGGGAATTTGTTGCTGTTTTCTTATGATCCCACTTGTGTGGCTTTCCCCACACCATAGTGTGTAAGGTGGAGTAGTGTCTAGTGTCAGTCCTTCCCTTTAATTATCCACTAGCCTGGCTGAGAGCTGTATAAACATGTTACGGTCACTTGCAAGAAACAGATACTGCAAGTGCAACCATCCTTCCCTTTTAACTCTTTCTGTCTGTCCTGCCTTTTGTGCACCTCTGAATTTTATGAAACTGTTCAATAAAGTGCACATTGGCCCAGTTTCTTTTTAGCTGACTTAAGCTACTGATTCATTTTATGGTTGTCACAGGGAAATATGCACCTTCAGAATATGACTAAGGCCACTTAAGGTCTATGTTGCCTCTCAGATGTAGGTGAAATAAATTCAGGATGCCATATCTACGAGTATTGTTCCAAATTATTGGAATAGAGTTGGTAAGAAAAATACAACTAAAGAGAAGTGCAGGAAAAAATCTAGGACAATGACAGCCTTTCTTGGAGTTAGATTGCTGTTACTTAGGGATTTTCACCTCTCAGCAAACAGTTCTCCTCCCCGCTCACACCCATGAGGTGAAAGAAAGGTTTGACTGATGTCAGTGTAGTAGTACAGGCCTGAAACATTCAAACGAGAGCTAAACAAGTTCATTGGCAGCTGAAATAAAGTATGGGGGGAATTAAACACAGTGTGATGGGGAATTCTGCACCAGGGACTGTCATTTGCAAGGAATGCACACAGATGAGTTAGTCTCAACCTGTATAACAGTGGAGGATTTGGGCCCCAAATAAACCATTCCAGATTGTGTTCAACATAAAAAATTGTGTGAAAATAGCTAAAGTTCATACTAGAACCTTAGAAAGAAACACCATAGGCTTTTAAAAGGCACTGAGGGTGGGGGTCAGTCTTGTAAAGGTAACAGCAATGGTCTCTTTACTCTACTTGGTGGTTGGATGACTTCAACCCAGGGGTTTTGTCTGGCAATCTGTCTTGCTAAAAGTCAGGGTAAGATAAACTGTACTCTGTCTCTGATTTCTGCAAGAAAGAAAACAATTGAACGACTGGTCATTCATCACTGAGCCACCCTCCCCCTCTCCGACACCTTGTATAGGGGTGTATATTCTGGAGCTGTTTAGCTTTCCTCATCCATTTCTTCAAAAGAAAACAAAAAAATCAAGTAGCAAGATATGTATTTTGCAACTTTCCTGTGATAACAATAGTTCAGAATTGAAAGGGACAGGTCAATAAAGAAATTACTTGAGTATTGTTATAATTGCTTGCACATCCTGACACTTGTATCATTACAAGCCAAATGTTCAAGTAAGTTTAGTATCAAAGGGCCTTGTGATATATTACAGGGCTCAGCCTCCACAATTGTGCTCATAAATACATTTACCTATTCGTAAAAATTTGCATTAATTTATGCATACTGAGGAGCTCAAACTCAGCTCAGCTGTAGCTTCTGAAGTTGTAAATGTGTGCTTTGACCATCCAGCTGTGGAAATTCGAGAATATTATTTGAGAAGTTTCTTTAGCAGCTTTAGTTAGGTGAGTTATTTAAGTTGCTGAGAAACAAACTGGAGAGAATAAGCCGCAAAACTTTTAAATTTGCTGAGACAAGCAGTCTGAAAAGGAGGAAGGTGGCATAAAATGATGGGAAACAAAAGTAATCGCGATAAATGGTTGTAGGAAAAAGCAGTACCTTGGGTGAGAAGAAACATCTAGGTTTGCTCTGATGAGCTGAGTGTGTGTGTTCAGCTATCAGGGAAGCAAAGGAAGCTCTACTCCTCCTCCTAACAAATCCAGCTTTGTTCTGCTTGTGGTAAAAAGTGCTCTGCTTTGGGTGTCATGCCTGCCTGGCCACTTCCCACAGCCCTGCAAAGAGATGCTTCAGAGCATGTTATCCTGCAGACAACATGCAGGTAAGTACCAGGTAAGTACCAGGTAAGTACCAGGAGAGTCTTGGAAAGCTGTGAGGTGGAACGGGGAAACTAAAAAAAATGACTCAGAAAGAAGATGGGCATTAAAGCTGAGTTCTCTACAGCCTCACTGCACCCCGAGAGTCTGCATTAGCTCATGGTTCAAGTAAGTAAGACCCTTCATGGAAGCGACAATTAGTTACAAAAAGGCATAAAGAAGCCTAGTAATGGATTTTAACTCTCCTAAGGGAATCCTGTGTTTTTACTGGGGAAGGATTACAGGAAACCAAAGTAACACTTTATTTTTCTTCACAGAGAGCTTGGGGACTTTGGAGTAATTTAGTCAATGGTGATTTGCTACTTGTGCTATAGTGTTACCAATGATGGTACTCCTGGTCTGTTTATTAAATTTTTGGCTTGTCACTCATCACTAGCAGGATCAAAACCCATTGTTTTTCTTCCTATGAAAGCAACTTTTCTATCTTTCAGAATTACTATGAGGTCGAGAGATGAGTGCTTTCATCTAAAATCAAAGTCAGGCAAGTATCCATTTTGTAAGACATGTGAGCATAAAAATGAGTCAATGTAAACATCAGGTATCTGAGTGAAAAATGTTAATTGGCATTTCAAGAAATGAGGAGACATCACAAAGGTATTTTAGGCTTTCAACATATTTGCAGTATTCTAACATCAATCATTTTCTTGCATCTATCAGGTTATTTATCTTAGCTACCCTCTGTATCCATTACCATAGTGCCTAAGCCCCTCATAATGTTTCTGTAGGACAGGGAAGTGTTCTCATCCCTTTTTTACCACTGAGAGATTGGAGTAAAAAGGATCCTACTTTTGTGGCCACTTAGAAAGCCTGTGACATAGGAGAAAATCTATGCACATATGCCAGGTCTCTGGCTAGAGTCTTAAAGAAGAGTTTGACTCTTTTAAATTAGCCCAAGTCTGCACTTGGTTAATTTGCATCATAACTTGCAGAAGCAAGGTTGTGTTACACGTACCATTGATCCATTAGCTATAAGACTAATTCCACCAACAGTTAGAAACGCAGGAACACTCCCAGGCTTGCATCTCAAAAAGGGCTCTGGCTACACCCTGCCAAGGAGAGGTGAGAGACTCCAGTGAGTCAGGGCATGGGAGGAAGGGAAATAGAAAGATGAGGTGGTGTATTGCTATGGGTGCTGCACCAGGCAGTTCACAGAGGCTTTCCCTGGAATTACTGGTTCTTCAGGACAGAACACAGCTCCCACCCTGGAGAGCCTAAGCTGTCCCCAGACATCCAATGCACATTGGTACCCTGTGGAAGTTTGCATTGTGACTCCCCTTAAAGGCCCTGTGCTCACACTGGCTGAGCACCTCCCCAGTGAGGGTTTTGCATACATGGAAAACCTTTTTGAGGAATTCATTCACAGTGTTAAGGGAAAACTTGTGGGTGCCATGTTACGCATCTTTTCCACTCAGTGGAAATTTCAGTCTATCAAGCTCATAGTGATCACAAAGGACATGTCTGTTCAGGCCCTACAGAATACATATCAAGATACTTCTGCCAACAAATTTTAGTACATGTTAAATGGAATTACATATGATATCTGGTAAATTTTCTATGTAGTCCAAAAGCCCTGCATGAGAGAGAGAGACCTGCCTTATTTTGGTGCAAAATTTGGCAAATGGATGTCTATTGTTCAGGGTGGAACAAGCTGAAATGATATGGAGACCAAAACAAGGCATAAAAATCCTTCCTTACTGTCTAAAATCAGGAGGTTCTGGGTAAAATACCTCTCCACACTACTCTCAACCACCATCCCATCTGATTTTAAAACATTAGCAGATACATATCTGAGCCCCATTCCATTCTTTCTAAAAAAGCCAGGGCTGCTTTAATCCCTTGGAACAGATGCCTTAACTTCCTGGCAGTTTTAAAAAACTTGCCTTTTCTGCTTTGGATGGACTCAGAGAAGCTCTTAGGCGTTGTTTTGTATTCCCCCTTACTGAACTGCACGAGTGTGCTGGACCTGGCTAACAGAAGGTCGGATGACTCATCTCTCCCTTTTCCTCCTTTTACCCAGCTTTCATTCTCAGTTAGTCACACCCCCAGTTAAGAACTGAACACTAGGGAGTCTCAGCATCACCCCAGATCTTTACACACAAAAGAAAAAAAAAGAAAAGCAGAAAGGAGAAAGAGAGCCAGCCTACCTTCACAGTCTGTACTTGAGGCTTTTTCCTCCCTTGCTTCTGTACTTTCAGTTTTTTGGTCCTTTCTCAGTCTCGTGAGACTCCACTGCAAAACACAGTTCTGATCTTCTTTGTATACTATCCCTGGTTCATTTTAAAAACTATATTTTTTTCCTCCAAATTACTTAAATAGACTTTTATTATGTGCTTTTGCAATACCACTTTCTGAAACAACACCATTTTCTATATGTATTATGAACTACGATACGCACCATAAAATCAGAGGACTGCACTGTGGCAAAGTGCCATGACCCCACTTTGGGGATGTTCCAGGAACTCCGAGAGTCACAGCTTGTGAGGCATGCATAAGGCCTGTCAGAGTCAAAAGAAATGCACAGTGACTGTGGTCTCTCCGTGTCACTTGAGTAGGATGTGTAATCTGCTTTCTCCTTTGTCTTGCCAGCTAACATTCCCATTCCAGACTCATCCACAACACATAGGCTCTTCAGCTGATGACGGAGTTTGTTGAACCCCTGTGTACGATCACACACGTGGATAGCTGAATATTGCCAGTTTGCTGGTTTGTTATATCGGTATTTTTAGCCAAAATATTTTTGCAGCTATGTCACTACAGTTCAGCATGTGTTTTTAAAGGCTTAATGCGGCCACCTATGGTAAAATGCAAAGCCCCCACAACAAATGGAGCTCAAGGGAGTCCAGCAGCACAAATTGTGGCCAATTCAATCTCTCAAAAAGTAAAGCAGCCCATAAAGAGTGGGTTCCAGAATGTGATGTTTCACTTGGATAGGAACAGAGAACATAGTCTAACCTACTGTTTTTAATGATGGATGCTGTGGGAACCCGACTTTCAGAAACTGTGAGCACTTTAAGTGAATAGGAATTTTAGAAAATCTGTGTCTACACATACACACATCATGCCATAAACCATGTGAGTAATAAAATCTCACCAGAATAGCTGACATTCTTCCTGCCACTCCCCTACAAAGTGTTCTTTTCCAAACTTCCCTCTGAAAAAAAATATTTTATTTTCCAAAACTTTATCCAATGTGCTAGTTACTGGAAGGCAAAGAGAACTTTTTTCTTATCGACAAATTTTATCACATCTTAAAGTCACAAAAATGCAAAGGACTAGCCAATAAAGAAACATCATGGAAAGAGAAATTCAAAACAAAACAGTTATGCCTGCATTTTAATCCTTCAATGACTATTTTGCATAAGATATATTGGCCTTTTTGCATATTTGTCTTTTGACCACTTCATAAAAGAGTGCAGTTTACGATGTAAAAATATTTCAGAGATGCATTTTGGAAGCAATGCACAGTAATGGTCCCTGCTGTAGAGATGGAAGAGGATAGCTCTCCTCACTGTCTGTGAGGAATAAATAATATAGGAATAAATTTGTATAGGAATAAATAATAAAACAAACATGACACAGTCACTAAGATTTCACAGAATATTCTGAGTTGGAAGGGACCCACACAGATCATTGAGTCCAACTCTTCAGTGAATGGCCCATACAGGGATCAAATCCATGACCTTGGCATTATCATCCCTGTGCTCTGACCAACTGACCTCATTTCTCCTAGGTTTGCTTCCTACAAGGATCCTGACAAAGGAAATTCACTAGCACACCTGTGAATAGCTCTTTGAAAGCTTGGGCTGAGCGCTCATGTCAAGGATTAGCTCTCTTGTTCCTCCTTCAATAATTTCTATATCTTACATGCTTCTTGTTTCTGGAATTGATGATTAAGACCTGTCTTAATTCCTAATTAAGACACTGAACTTGCTGTCAGTATCTCTCTTAGGCATTAGACAGGATATTTAATAAGGAGTTTGCTTCTAGAGAGGCAGTTCTTGCTATTCTTGTTCTTACAGGCTGATTTATCCTGGGAGAAGCCCTGCTGATTTTTGTGGAGCCACTCAAAGAAAAGGTACCAGGTGGCATAAGTCTGGGAGGTAAAAGTCATCCAGTTACTAAATGTACAGGTACTCCCTCTGGTAAACAGAAGCACTACTTAGATTTGTCACAGATTTTGTCAACAATGTGACAAAAAAAGATTAAAATATGAAATCTGGAATTAGGCATTTTGAGTTTCACAAAGTATTTTTTCAATTGCCACTAAAGATTTTTTTCTTGAACTCCACTTCCCAGAGCTTCAATGGTTTTGTGATATTTCAGGGTTTAAAAAATCACATGAAATGGAATTACGGCTCCTGTAAAATTTTCTGCATAAATTTTCTTGAAACTACATCTTATTCCCTTTAAAATTTTTTAATCAATAAGACTGAATTTTTTCAATTCTAGGTATCCACAAAACCTTCAGATAGTTAAAAATGAAAGTAGAAAGAAATATTGTTGGGTTGGCTTTTTCTTCCCCACAATAAACTATTCCAGAAAAGAGTTTCTCAAGAAGCTCTGATATTTCAGGGCTCTGAAGGAAGAGATTGGGATTTCTTGGGGAGGGACAGTGACGCTGGTATCACATACAAATATGTGCCCCTGGACCAGTTCTCCAGGACAGCCTTTTTACTCTCTTGGCAACAACATTACTTTTTTTCCTTGTGTATCATTTTATGTTATTTTTCACAATGTCTTATACCTTTCAAACTAAAACTGTGACCAGAAACATACACACAGCACTGGAAATGAGATGTGAAAGGGTTTCAGACTCTTCCAAAAAGCTATTCCACTGTTACAAACAATTTTGATCAATTTCCCCAGCACAATCCATACTCTACGATATCTTATATTAATAATACTATTAGTGTTAGTTATTTGTATATATTATATTATTGGCATTATTTCCCTTAAGGTACATTAAAGTATGCTTCTAAAGTCCTTCTACCATTTTACTTGGTTTCGAGATGAGACCAATAGTAACCAGAAGAAATCTCAGTGCAACCAGATTTTTTTTAAAGTTGCAACTTGAAAACACTAATCCAGTTGTAATTTTCTTACTGATTATTCTCAAACCTGACTAAACACAATTCATGATCAGCTGGCTGCCTGTGGGTGACTTCCTTGGTTATTCTCCAAATACAAGGAAACAACTGTATTAGCCTTGGGCAAATAATTTTAAAACTGATTATGTATTCCTCAGTTCTGGATGATCTGAGTTTCTTCTTGGGTGACTGTTTAATGTGTAGTGAAAATATGGTGCCTTTATAAATGACACAGAACATCAGAAAATAAACCAAGCTGTGCCATGCAAAACCATGAGATACTTGAAGAAAGCTTGGCCTCAAGTTCCAAAGGTCTTTTCAAATTACCATGGCATTCCTGCACAGGGAAGGGAAGATTGGAGGCATAAAACGTGGAACTTCTTTTCTAGAGGGAAATTTGTAACCTGCCATAGACCAGCATGAGCCTGAGTGTGATGCATCCCTCATCTGACACCCTTGAAACCAGGCATCCCAAATCTCTGTCCCCAGCACCCCTGGCATGTCCTAAATGGTCTGTCTTAGTGGGTCTCTTAGGAGTAAGAGAGAGATGTATGGTCCATGTAACCAGAGAAATGCAGAGGAGAAAGTAATCTACAGGGTAAATCCACAGATCTGAACTGATGTTCCTCATGCCAGCATTTCAACTTCCTTTTTAAAACATGAATGAAGAAGCAAGCGCACTGGAAAAGCCAAAAGGACTTTAGCTCCATCTGTCTTTCCCAGCCAGTTATTAACCCAGTGGCCAGTCTCTAGCCCCAGTCATCTAACTGGAGAAGCAAGTGGTCCCATCCTTGTCTGGGTGGCTGCAGCCACCCCAGTTTTACCCTTACCACAGGATTGGGTTGGTTTCCACCCTGTCAGTCTCTACTCCTAATCAGGTGCTGTTCAGAGAGTCAGGACGACTGGGCAAAAGGTGAGGGAAAAAGGACTGAAACTGGGAGTCAGATTAGGAGTTCAAACCTTGGGCTTAACCAGTGAGACATAAGGAGCAGGAAGGTTGGAAAAGCAGAGGTTCAAGTCAGAAACAAATAAGGAAGTAGGAGTTACCTGAAGATTGGAGCATATGTTGTTTTTTTAAGTCTCCCTGTGCTGCCCCCCTCGAAGAGGGAATAATGGATAAATGTGTTTTAAGAGTGTGTAATAGTCTGCACGCATAAAGAACTCAAAGTATATTATACTATACGTATAATATACATGTATGTATAATATGTACATGAGTATACATCACATGCTTGCAGTAATCACTGCAAAATGAATACAAAAATGTGCCCTGTCTCTCCTCAAATGTGTGCGGCCTGTATTAGATCAATTTTCATGAGTCTGCGTATTTAAAAATTTAAAGGAGTAAACACTACAAATGTGTGGAGATTCTCATAACACACATGTATGCATATCTTGATATTCAGAATGCATATGTAGCAGCATAGGCTGCTTTTTCAAAAAGGCTTTTTTAAAAAGCCAGATCATTCCTCCTGCTTTTTACAACAAAAGTTTAGAAAGTACTGAAGTAAAGTTAAAAATAAGTGATGGGAAGTCTGTAATTGTATATTGTTCTAGTTGTTTTGTTCTGGGAATTTCTGATGCTGAAATTTTGATGGGATTTCATCCCCTCTGGTCATTCATGCTTAGAGACACAAGCAACTTCAACTTGGTTTTCTGACATCCTTGCTCCAGTAAGAGTCTTTTAGCTCAACTGTGACATCAATCACTTGGACTATAAATCTCTGCAATGGATATGGCCATTTAAATCTCCACCTGCACAAACAACAATCAGGCCTAGAAAATAAGGAGACTCATAAATCTCAACACTGGTAATTATTAATATTTTGGATCTGCATCAGCAATGTTATTAAAAAAAAGAAAGTAACTCATTAATTAGGACTGATACGCTGACAATCTGTTTAGTTTAGTTTATACACAGAGAAAACACAAACAGGGCACAGTTAGCACAACACGAATTTAGAAGTTTGTGAATTCCCAAGAGCTCAGGGCTTGGAGATATGAGATCTTAATGTACTTATCCTATTGTGGGTGGGAAGGTGTTATTTTCCAGACAAATGATAAAGAGGTGGTTTAAAGTTTAGATCTAGTGTTTTTCCTTCCTCCTTGCATGAGCCAAGGAAGAAAGATGGATCAAGAGATAGGCAAGACTTCCTTGCTGGCTATCAAAAATGACACTCTGCCTCCTACTGAAAATTTAATCTGCAGACAGTACATAGCATTAGGCAGACATACCAGTTTGGCCCTCCACAGTTTTTGTTGGGTTTTTTAGTGCATGCAGAAAACCCTGTGTGATGCTTACACAGATCAGCAAGAGACTTTTCCCATGGCTCCAGCGACTTTGGAATAACTATGAAGCTATTGTGAGGCATGGTGACATCTGAGGCTGCACATATTTGTCTGGAGCTACGTGAATCCTCAGATATGCAGCTGAATAACTGGAATTGCTCCTGCAATAAGATCAGTCCCTGAGTGGAGTTCTTTAGTCCGTCGTGTTCAAAACCCAGGCTGCAGGGTAACCTGTGAGGTTTCAGGAAGAGTGTGAGTAGGGAAGGAGCTACAGGAGCAAGTTCCTGTTTCATTGGCCTCTTTGGGCACCAAACGTGGATTTAGGGAACTCCTTTACCTGGAGAGGAAGAAGTGACAGGACAAGGGTAACTGCTTTCAAAAGCCTGCTCTGCTGAGACTGAATACATGTGCCTAAGTTTGTAATAGCAGCATAAGTCTGTTCATTCAAACTACACAGCAACCCGCTGCGGTAAAATCACTGGGAATGTTTGGCTTCAGTGGTTGCAGAGCCCAGCCTAATGCCCTCAGTCCCACTGCTCCCATAGAAGGGGTCTTATCCTTTATCTTGCCTCTTTATTCAGGCAAAACTCCCTGACTTTTGAGCATGCATGAATCAGCGGACAAAACACTTCATGGGTATGGCAGAATGAACCACTGACATCTGCTCTGCACACCAAGTAAAGGTTTCTTTTCTCTGGGAACACTATCATCCAGTAAACCCCCCCCATTTCCTTCATTTCATGCACACCCTTGCTGCCCCATCCGCAGCCACACAGACCCTCCCAGCAGAACAACACTCTCCCTCGGCTTAGTAGAGCTCACAGACTGCTGGGATCTTGGCCACTTGGCACACCTGTGGACCAGGAAGCCTCCGCAATATCCACAGCTGGGAGGACTCAAAGACAGAGAGGGACCAGGACTTGTCGGACGTCACCCCGGAAGGCTGGAAGAAGTCAGATCCTCCTGCTCCAGCCCCTGGGCTGTGACGGCAAGGTCCACACTGCTGGCCAGGCGGCGGAGCACTCCCTTCCTGGAATATGCTACTAGCTGGACAGGATGCGTTCGCAAATATAATCATCCACAAATCTCCCCCAGATTAGGTTACAGGACAGCGTTTCGACGGCACGCATTACAAAGCTCCCTGGAAGGCTTGGCTGGTGGATCTGCTGCTCTCTCTGCTCATGACCCATTTTGGCTTTCATCAAGAATCATGACACCAGCTGCCTGGGTCATCTAGGAGGCAGAGAGGGGGAGAGCAACCCTGGGCTGTAAAGGGAAGTGGGGAAGGAGAAGAGGAGGAGGAGGAGAAGGAGAAGGAGGAGGAGGAGGAAGGGGGAGGATAGAAAGACAGAGCAGGGGGAGAGAGAGTAAGCGAGTTGTTTTAATCCAGTTGTGAAGATTTGAATCCCAGTTCTGAGCTCTCGGCAAAGGCTTGCTGGGATACCTCATTCCCTGTCCTGTGCAAAGGTCTGTGATTGGGGATGTGGTGTGCTCAGTGGGCAGGGCCCCTCCCCTGGGCTGGATCCGCCTCTCTTATCCCCCAGATAAATTACTAGTGTCCTCACTAAATTCCTCGGCTTTCTCTCTCCCTCTCTCTCTCCCTCTCTCACACAATCTCACTCCCTCCCTCAAACACAGGCAAAGCGGGGTTGGGGGGCGGGACGGTGGGGATCCTCTCTGGACTGGTATTGTGCCTTAGTCCTGGGCGGGGAGGGAAGGGGAGGAAAATACTGGCGCCCCTTCTCTCCTACGCTGCCTTGAAATAATTTGAGGAGCTGCCCTTCTTCCCCCCCCTCCCCCCTTTCCCGCTGGTCGCTTGGCGTCTTCCAGACCATGTCCACTGGGTCCCTCAGTGATGTGGAAGATCTGCAGGAGGTGGAGATGCTGGAGTGCGATGGCCTGAAAATGGATACTAACAAAGAGTTTGGGGCGTCCACCGAGAGCAACGAGGAGGGATCCAATGGCGAGAATGGCTCCCCTCAGAAGGGGAGAGGGGCCTCGGGCAAGAGGAAAAAAGCTCCCCCCAAGAAGAGCCCTTTAAATGGAGTGAGCCAGGAGGGAAAGCAGGTACAGAGAAATGCTGCCAACGCCAGGGAGAGAGCGAGGATGAGGGTCCTTAGCAAAGCCTTCTCCAGGCTTAAGACCACCCTACCCTGGGTGCCCCCAGACACCAAACTTTCCAAACTGGACACCTTGAGGTTGGCCTCCAGCTACATTGCTCACCTGAGGCAGATCCTGGCCAACGACAAGTATGAGAACGGCTACATCCACCCAGTCAACTTGGTAAGTCGGAGTCCGCCGGGGCCAGGTGCTCCGTGCGTGTGCATGGGGAGAGGTGGGCGAGGAGCTGGCATGGGGCATGTGCAGGGAGAAAACTTTGCTGTGCTTCTCCAGACAGAGAGTCTGGTGCCAGTGGGGTGGAAAGCGGTACTGTACAAGGGGACAAGCTCCCAGCTACCCTGCTGCCCTGTGCCCTGAGCGCCAAGCCTCCTAGGCCCCCTCTGCTGCTCCTAGCAATCCCTTCCAGGAGACAGGCAGCCACGCAGGCCACAAATAAGCAGGGGCAGGCTTTACTCTTTACTGCCCCGGAAATGACTGAGGAACCACAGAGGGCTGATGGCAGCTTTCTACCTGCAAGTGGGCAGGTATGGGAATTTGGGTAGCAAAGGATACGTTTGAGGAAGGACCCAGGATTTATTCTTATCCTGTGTCGCTACCCTTGTGTTTCCTGCCACATTCTTATCCTGTGTCCTCAAGCCCTAGCTTTTTAAAGACAGGATTCTTGGGGTTCTGTGTTCACCCACTCAGGTTTGCTGGGTCCAGGACATTTCTCCTATCCCTCTAAATTGGCACAGGAGAAATAAATACCAGTGCAGACTCCCCAGGGAAGGTGTCTGCCCCAGGCACACTCCACAATGCCTCTCCCTGGGCTGTGCAGTGTCCCTCCTGCTGCTCCCACCACATAAAGTTTTCCTGAGCAGCCCTGGATCTCCTAACCATACCCAGCCGCCAGAAATATCCAGTTTCCAGCTCTAGAAATACGTACAAATGATGTAAACCGGGGGTAAGCAAGATCTGCCTGGGCTCTTTTTAGACATACAGCCTTTACACTGCCCACACGTGCAGACCCTGACACATAAATGGATCACAGAGAGGAGCCGGGGACGTTTCACTGAGGTTAGGCTCTGCCTTTTGAGCTCTGAACTCTGGGGGAAAGTACGTTACCCGCTGTGTCAGCTGATAAGGGCCTGGGAGATAATTTTTGATTAAAAACAAAATCCTCAGAGCAACAACATGGGAAAAAAAATAAGTAAAACGAAACCAGCACCCAATATAGATAAAACCTCCCTCCTCTTCCGCACAGAGCCACACCAAAACACGCTCCCCGAGCCGCGGGGGGCCAGGGAGAGCGGCCGGGGGCTGCCGGGGCCCCGAGCAGCTCCTGCGCGGGGGTAGCGCGGCGGGACGTGAGGCGACTCCCGTGGGTCGGAGCCCCCACGCCGGTCACGACCAAAGGCGGGGGAAGGCGCGGCTACAGCGGGGTGCCCGCGGCTGTTGTGCCGGGGGGATGCGAATGTGCTCCTTTCTCCCTCCCTTCTGCCGCGTATCAGACGGGCTCCGCCGCCCCGAGGACGCCCGGTGGGGACCGCCGGGGCTGTGAGGCGGAGCGGCATCAGCCACCGGCAAAAGGCAAAAGGGTTCTTGCCAAAACCAGCGGCAACTGCCCCGGCCTGAGCCCCGCTGAGCGCTGCCCGAAGTGGACTCAGGTGGTGGATGCCGAGCTCGGTCCCCCCGGATGCTCCCGAGCCGGACCCGCTGGCGATATGAGCGTTGCAATGTGCATTTCTCCATGTGTAACCCCCTTCCCACCCGTGTCTTTTCCTGGCTACAGACCTGGCCTTTTATGGTAGCCGGCAAACCCGAGAGTGACCTGAAAGAAGTGGTGAACACAAACCGCTTGTGCGGCCCGACGGCATCCTGAGCCCCGCGGCCGGGCCAGCAGCGTCCGTCCCGGCGCGGCCGTGGAGCGGGCGGCGGGGCGGGCAGGGACCCGCCGCGGCCCTGCCGCTGCCCCGGGCCCCGGGCAGAGCCACGGGGAGAGCCGCTCTCCCGGCGCAGAGGAGACCAAATGTGCCCTAACAAAGACTCCGTCCACCCCGAGAGATCCTGACTCTATTTAACTTTATTAAATGCGTGTACAGTCGAGTGTCCTGCAACCACAGCCTTGCTGGTTCAAGAGCTACTAGAGAAAAGACAGAGATCAAACAAAACCTACCACGCGTGTATCTTTTGTCTGAGACCTGTGAAATATGTAGATGCCTAGAAAAACTGACTTTGACAGTCATCTCTATGAAGTAATTCACCCTAAAGATATATAGATATATTTTCTTCAAGCAGATTCTGCTCTATTTCTGTGAATAAACCTTCCTTTCTACTGAACACGGAGCGGTGTTAAGTGTTCGTTTGAGACTCTCGGGCTCGGCGGGGGAAGGACTGAGCCTCCGCCGGCTCCGCCGCTCCGCGAAGCGGCCGCGCTGCGGGGATCCTGCCTCTCCGCCCCGGGCCACGGGAGGTCTGCTTCCCCGGAGCTAAAGACCTGGAGCAAACCCCTAGGGGAGGGGGTGACTGGGTCCGCAGCTCGCCGCGGGAGCCCGGCGCCCGGGCGCTGCGGGAGCCGCTCTGGCCGCTCCGCTCCGCGGGGACAGGAGCAGTGATCTATTGATGAAGTACAGTCGGTCCTCAGCGCCGGGAATTTTTAACTTAAACATCTCCTCTCTATCGATCAGCTCGCCCGTGGGAGATGAGGCTGAGATAAACAGGAGTGCGGGGCGCTCCCCCTGCACCGGCAGCGGCCGCCGGCAGCTGATGCGCCAGATCCCACCGCGCTGTTTAATGTTTCAGGGTTATGACCGCACTGTTTACAAGATGTCTTCGGTTATTTATACTGTTATTATTAGCAGAGGGGCTTTAAATTTCCGCCTCACTTGCTCTTTCAATACCATCCCTCGGTTCCGTTTGATACCAGGGTACTTTCTTGCCGAAAGCAGGAGAGGGGCAGCAGGGGCTGCAGGGCCGTCCCCCGGACCAAGCCCTCCGTCCCCGCTAGTTGCAGGGACCGGCGGCAGGGCCCGGGGCGCGGACACAGGCAGCGCCGGGGCCACAGACCCTCCCGGGGGCTTCTTCCCCCGGGTATCCCCTGCAGGCCGGTGTTGAGCTGCCCCGGGCATCCGTGCAGCCCGGATTGTGTTTATTCTCATCCCCCACTTTCCCCCGAGATAACTGGACGAGGTGGCGTGTCCTCCAGGCGACCCAAATTCACCAGTCGGGTTCATGCGTGGGCTAGGTTAGGTTTAATTAAAGCAGCTTGCTGTGAACGGAGGGCTGTGCAAACATCTCGGCCCTCATTATGAAAAGGGCCAGGGCCTGCTGTATCATCCTAATGGTTTTGAAGGGGAGAGCTGTTTAATTTCACTTTTGCACAGCTTTATCTCCATCCCACACAATTAAAAGCAGATCTCTGTGCCTGGCCTAAACATGCGCAACTTCACTGTTGCGGACGGGAGTGCGCCAGGTGAGACACGCAGTTACACGCTGGGCCTTCACTGACTTTGCGGCCACACACAGACCCCCAACAGCCACAGCTTCTGCTGAAGACACGAGTGACTCTGGTAACCACAGCTGAACAGGCTGATTTGCTGATTTCTTTGCCACGGGCACCGGGAAATTCAGTGAGAATTGCTGGTCTGTTAAAGGGAGACAGAATAGAGGCCCCCCAGCCTCTAGCTAAGTGCAGATGACTGATACAGCAAATGCACATTTTAACCCCTAAATTTGCTCACTGAATTGAAACTAACCATTATATTTAACCACACAAAAGCTCAACTTAAGTCCGTATTAACTAATGCCTGGTCAAGACTCATAGTGAGGTGCTGAAAGCAGAAATTTATGTGCATCTGAGATATGCATAAAATTGAGTTAAATTCTGAATATTCTAACACACGCTTCTTTGCCACCCTGCCTTGCAATGCTTGCTAACTGCACTCAGCATCTTCCCACCTAATTAACCATATGCAGTTTTCATTTGCCACCTGAAATACAGCATTGAAGAAAGAGAAGGGAGAAATACAGTGGTACCCCATGAAATATGAGGAACACAGCTGTAACCATGTGCCAAGAGCTACAGGAACAGTAAGTGCTGAAGATGCTAACTGTGTACACACCGGCAGTAGACACCGTTGCTTCTCGTACTGCTGTTCACTTTATCTAGCAGTCTGCATTGCAAACCTCCTGGGGACTAAACTATTCCTCAAGCATCCTGCACCTTCCTCAGTCCTTGCCTCTGAGCAACAGCTCGGCAACAAACAAAAAAACAAAAAGCAACAAGAAATGAACAAAAGCAAGCAGCAGTACACAGAAAGGTAAATAATGACTTTACTCTGACTGTAAAGCAATTAGTGGCTTTATCTCAATTTTGAAGACAATGAACATATTTTCCAGAGGCATTTATGTGCTTGGGACCTCCTGGTCCACTGACCTCTTGTGTAAGGGAACTGACCTGACAGTGCTGGCAGCTGGCTTCAGCAGCCCAAGTTTCTTAGATGAATTAAGAGTTCTACCACACACTTCAGGAGAACAATGAATGAAATTATTCTACCCTGCTGCTGAGTGCAATTTTACTGCAAAATATTTGCAAACAGAAAATGTATGTTTAGTCTGACTGAAGCAATTGATGATTTTGAAAAGAACTCGCAAATGTGCTAAGGAAAAGAGGGAACAAGTTTAAATATTGATGTCAATGACTTTAAAGAAAATATTTTGTTTGCTTTCTTGCTTTTCTGTACAAAGTGATGCATTTTAATATTTACCAAAATATACTTATACCCCTTTTTCATGTGGAAAAACGTTGACTTGGTTTATCTTTCTGTATCTACATGGACGTAGATGCAGCTGTGTGAGTGTCTGTATACATTCCCTCCTAGTAATGTTTGAACTCATTGCCTGATTTCAGCTAGATTTGACAGAGGTCTCAAAGATAACTAAGTTACTATAATTTTTAATATTTTTTTGTGTGTTTGAAAACAGGCAGCTGAATAAAGAAAAAGTCTATAAATTTTGCAGCTGAAGGAAGGGTTTCAGCATGAGTTCAGCCTTTATTAGATAGCAGAGCATACAGAGCAGAGTGTAAGCTGTAGATGAAGCTCCAAAGGCTGCTTCAGTCACAGGATACACATTCATAGAAAACTTGCTTATGGACCTACATGTTTTAAGATAAGAACTCTATAAAAGTAGTTTAGTTCCATTTGATTTTAATACTAGTATTCTTTTTTGTTTCTTTCTTTCTTTGTAAAGAAACCAGTTTCACCCAGGTACTTCATTACCATTTTTCAATTCAACTAGAGACTAGCAAATCCTTTATTTGCAGTGCTGACTCAGTGCTCAGGCTTCTAGGTTTGGTGCTGACATTGTACCGCTTTGCAGAAGCTTTCAGTCTGTAAAGTCTTACAGAAAATACCTTTTAGGCTTATCTTATCCTCTCACTGGGATGGAAATCTGCCAGCCTGAAGCATCGGCATAGCAAGAAACCCACTTTGCAGACACCTGCAAAATGCCATGCTGCTCTGGGCGTTGACTGGGGCAGTGAGGCCACAGTGCTGGTCGTGCCCTCAAGCTTAAAGGTGCATAAGTAGAACATGTGCAAGATAGCTTATTCTTCAAAGTGCCTCCAAGGTCAAAATTCCCAGCTCACCCCAGAAAATAAAAGACACAGAAAATCTGTGTGGTTTCTTTGGCAGGGAAGCTGGTTTGAATCCTGGACATAATGATAAGATCACAAGCACAGTTTTTCTTGAAGTATTTTTATTTATAACCCCTCAGTTGTGTCTGCCTGAAAAAAACTTGCTTCCTTGTTAACAAATCACATATATTTTTCAGAAGGCAATTTGTGCTGAAACCCTGTTGTCCTTATCTCTCGTCATAATTTGTAGTAAAAAAAATTAGAATATGCAAAATACATTACTTAATTGTAGGTAATAAATTTTCTAAAAGACAACAAAACTTACACATATCTGGTGTTTAAGTGGAGGGTATAATCTGATAAAATTGCAGGACATTTTCATTTTTGTCTGAATATCTGAATGCAGATTAGCACTCAGAGTGTCCCAAAAGGAAGGGGATTACAAAAGAAATTTCAATTACATTGACACAAATATCAGTTTCAATGAAATTGAAATTTGTAGCAGCAAGCAACCAAGCATCTTACAATTCCCATATATATACACACCTGGAAAAACTTCCATACAGAATTTCTCTCAACAGCCAGATTCAAATTGTTCGTGTCCATTGCTGGCCCATGTAGCACTGACTATTCCCATATTAAGGCTGTGCTAACAAATGCAGGCCCACAGGCTAAATACCATATTGCGCTCACTATTCAACCACAGATTGCTTCATGCTCTTTGGCCCAGCATACTTTATGTATGGGAAGTGGCACAACCAGTAATAATGGCACTCTTTTGTCTCTAGTGGTGCAAAGCTACTGATGTGTTATGGCTTGGGGAGTTTCTGCAATCCTGAAAAGACGTCATAGGTCTGACCTAAAAGTTATGCTCCAGGAAGGATGGGGAAAAACCTTTGAGAGGACTGTTGCCAGCAGACTGCAAACCCAGAAAAGTTCTGCAAGTAACTGATTTTTCTTCAGTTCGCTTCAGACACTGGCGTCTCTGATATAAAACTGACTTTGAGTAGGCCCAGGCCTGCAGTCATCCCATTTCCCAAATGCGGCACGGACATACCCTAGGGTCACAACAGTCCAGGGATGACGCATTTTCTTGCCTTAGGGTTTTGCCCTTAAACTGAAACTTGTAAACAGATGAAATGCGTTTTCAAGCCAATGCGCACGCGTGCACTCAGTTACACCATCCTCAAAACCTCCTTGCAAGGAAAAAAAGATCATAACAAAAGCAAGAAAATAAAAACCAGTGCAAATCCTTCCTTCACTTTAAATTTTAAGAGGTCCTTTTCCTTGAGCAAAGAAAAACCCCCCAATCCTTATTTAGGCCTCAGGCTGCCGTGTAAACTAAAAGACCATATCCAACTGTAAATATGGATTATCTACGGTCTTGAGGTTTCTCTTGGTTGTTTACAAGTTGTTTAAGAAACAAGGATCAGAAACACTAGGAAAAGAAAGCAAGGGTATAGCTACAAAGCCAGGAGTCAAGAGGAAAGGGAGAAAAAGGCATAGAATAATTCCTCTTTCTCTGATTACTGCAGTTCAGTCCTCGCGGCAGGATGGGTTGGGGAAGGGAGGAACTATCAGCAGCTCCATCACAGATGGGTGGAGCCAGACCACCGGGGAGATGGAAACCAGGAGGTTGAGAGCTGCAGCTGCCTTTTCTGGGAGGAACGTCTGTGAAAGCCTGCACAGCAGCAGCAGGGGAGGAGGAGTGGGCACAGGCAGAGAGCGTTCCCAGGGATGTGCTCACACAGATAACTGTCCCTGGATGGTTTCCCAGGCTGCTGCAGAGGCACTTCCCTCCCCTGACAGGGATGAGGCAAAGACCATCATGTAGGACAAGCAATCGAAGTGTCAGCATGGCCTCTCGCTTCAGCATCCTGTTTCCTGTGATGCTTTTTGATGGCTGAGGTGACCAGAATGGGAACAGTTCTCCCTCGCTGATAACATGTTGCTTTTTTCTTACATAGGGATTTTTACACTCTTGGCATCTCAGAGTCAATACAAAAAGTACATAGAAGACAGGAGTTATCTTGCAGCATTTGGCTGTCCCCTCATGACCAAATGTTTTTCTACAGGAGGCCACTATCATTACACAGATGGGAAGAAAAAGAGATGACAAATGACTGGCTGAAGGTTCACATGTAAGTCTGGAGTAGGCTTAGGACACCAGGTGTTCTGGTGCACAAACCCAGGGGCTGTTCTCCTAAGCACACTGAAATCACCAGGGATGTTTGCTCTTTGAACTCAGTACAAAGATAGGAATCAGTAAGGTGAAGGGAGTGATCCTCTCAGGCTGTCTATCTAGATATACATCTACACTTACTGGAATAGATAAATCAGGCTATGGACCATGCTCTGGCTCCAACAGTCAGTGCTGTGGCTGGGGTCACATCCACACATACCTGAGTTTTATTCCACTAACCAAAGGTTAAGAACAGTCCCTGGCATATGCTACTCCAAAATCATGCTTGGATACTTTCTGGGAAACAGTCAGACAGGCCAAAGGCATAGCAAGGATCCTGCAAAATCCCAAGCACAAAGAAATATAAGCCTCAGCCTTGTTTTATTTATCAGTGTCACTGAAGCCTTAGAAGCTACAGCAATGGAGATACTTGATGTCTTTGTCTCACCTCTAGATCAAGCTCTTCTCACTTGTTTTCTAGATCAAGCTGCTTTCTTCTTTTATGGGCAAAAAAATCTTAGTGGGGACCCTCTTTGCTATTTGTATCTCATAACTAATACATGTGAAGACTAAAGGTCACTAGAAGCAAGAGGCCAAGTTCAAGAACAAACCTAACATGAGATTTAAACAATATTATTCCCTAAATTATGACATTGAAAACCTCTGTTCATTTGTTACCTAACTCTGCAGTACCTTTTCTACTTGAGTTGTGAATTCCCTGACGCCAACATTTGACATATGACCTCATAGGATCTCATTCTCGCCATTGCCAATTGCTGCTGGCCAGCCTTCGCGTACAAAGATCCGGGGAAGGCCTCTTTTTCCTTTCAGACCTTCCAGCCTCCACACTGGATTTTTTAGGTGAGACACAGGGCGCGCAGATCTGAGCCCACCCTTTAATCCCGAGGTTCAATCTGCCGGGCCAAAGCGATTCTGGACAGTGGCAGCTGAGGTCCTCCTCAGGACGTAGGCAGATTGCCCCCTTGCAGGGCTAACGAGCTCTGCCTGCCCGGGGAGCATCCCAGCCGGGAATCGAACCCGGGCCCCGGCAATTACTGTGCCGTATCCTTAACCACTAGACCACCGGGGCTCCCCCATTGCCAATTAACATCAAGTTAATCCTCATCCCAAGATCTGGAATTGAGATATTTCTCTCCTTAAGTTCATGGGAAGAATTCAGAGAGCCAGTAGGTGCTGTCTGTACATGCTTAACAAGATTCTGCTGGGGTAGGAAGCAAGCTGGACAGGGGGACTCAAAGCCAGCCCCCCCAGTTTGGTTACAGATACACACGGCACCACAGGGAAGCTGCTGAGGAACCAATGTTACTATCTTCCCACAAATGTCTCCTCCTCATTTCCCTCACACTCAGTCTTCTGATTGTACTTTCACCATGCTCTCTTACTGCCAACAGAAGTCTGCATGCATAATCTGTAAATGCCAGCCAGTCACAGAGGCTGAAACTACAGATATGTATTAAATTATTGTAAAGTTTACAAAAGAAAAGGCTCATTCTGATAGTTTGACTTTTATGTTGGGGTACTTCACTGCCATTTTCTTAATATGCTTATTTTATATTAAATAGTATACCTAGCAATATATATTATGCAATATATAGATATACACACTATACAACATATATATACACTATATAAAAATGTGACATAAATATTTACATACTATGTGGTAACTATATTTATCTTTTCTATAAACAAACATATAAAATAATATATATCATAAAATTAAACAGAATGTTTGAATACCCTGGAGCTGGTATAAGTGCCACTTACAGCAGGGAGGTAACTGTTTAGCTGTGCTGGCATGAGTTATCATACTGTACATCATCAGAGAGGTGTGAGAAGGCACGGCTGAGTTTACTGTTTCACCTGATAAACTAAGCCCTGGAGCAAAGGATTCCCTTCCTGACTGACTTCTTGCTCATTCCCTGATGGCTCCCAGCCTGGGAGATGTCTCATAATTAACCTGCAGTATCATGTTTGCAGCTGATGACCATTTCACACAAGGTCATTTCCATGGAACTTCCATGACACTGGTTGCTCCTAGGTACTTCCTCTTCAAACACAAATACTTCAAGGCAGTCTTCCATTCAGACATTACAGTATTTACAACACAGCTGCATAAAACTCTCCAACCTAGCCTTCATTGTGGGCTGCCTCAGGGGGCCATCCAGCTTTCTTCTCTCCCCCCTTCACTTCCCCAATTCTACCTTGCACAGGATCTTATCTGATTGAAAGTTAATACTGTAAAAATAGAAAAATCCAGATAACCAAGCATTTGCCTCAGTCTGATGAGAGATTTCCTTTTACAGAAACCTGCAGTTACAGCTGAATAACAACACAACGAAATTGCATCTTCATTCAGTCTCACTGCTGCAATTACTGAACAAAAAACATGTGCAATATCCTAAAGTTCAGTTACCTTGTTTTTACTGCACTATTACTGATACTCCCAAGCAGCCCACGATTCCATGCTGCAGAATGTCCAAGCACAGGAAACACCCTCCCAACACCTCCATCTCCTCCTTACTTCCCAAACAAGGGACTGTGAAATAAAGGCATAGGAAAATGAAATCATCTAGTAAGGAAGTGACAGTGTCAGAAATGGCCTCTGTGCCTTCTCTGTCTGATGTCATACAGCATCTGGTAAGTTGGAACCTCATGAAGATCCAGATCCTTGGCATCTCAGTCATATTAGTAGAGGAAGCCATGGAGCCAAGATAGAGTTGCATGGAGGAACAGAGACCACGAAGTAAAGAAGGCAAGGACAGGACAACCACTTTTGTAAACTGTATAGGTATAGAATAAAATTGCAGCACAACTTACAAGTCAAATGATAAACTTACAAGTCAAATTAGGTAGGTGCCCAATCCCCTTATTTGCATTCCACATTAATGTGATCATAGCTACTTGCTTACATTTGCACATTTTCCAAATATATATCTAAAGATGCAATCTTCAGAACATGTCCTAGTCTAAACAGGAAAAGCTCAGGCTGACAAAGCAGTCACAACTTTGAAATGGTAAGGGTTCATCTCTTCATCAGCAAAAATAATTTTGTTAACATCCGGGAATGACTGCACAATTTGGAGGAATATGTACTAGAAAATTTTTTACCCTGAAAAGAGCAAGCATGTGGAAACAGTGGTAATGTGTGCTTGCAGATATTTTGTTTTGAATTTCTTTAGACCTTTAAGGTTATGCTGAAAAAACATAAGCTTAGTCAAAAGTCAAGCAAAAGAAGGGTTTATAAAGATTTTGTTCATAACTTGCCGATGTGATCAGCTATTCAGAAAAAATAAATCAGCATCTGTTGCAATACAGCCACCCAGAACCTGGAAGAACTGTCAGAGTGAGGACATCACAACACTCTACCTCACTTTGGCTGTGTAAGTGTAATGACTCAGAACCTGAAGCCCGTAAAGAACAAAACCAGCTTTAAGGCACTCTGTAAAAATGCTGGAGATACCGTGCAGTTACTAAACTACGGTAAATTCGGAATCCTGGTTTCCAAAAGCTTGAATTGCGTGGCTGTGTTCGCCCGAAGGCGGTGGATCCGTGTCTGCAGGAAGCCACAGGGTGGCAGCGCTGCCACACGCCGGTGTGCAGCCAGCCTGCGAACAGGACAGCCAAACCGGGTACCGGCAACTGATTTTAAGTGAGAACTTGAAATATTTATTCTTGACAAGCGAACCTAGTCATGCATTTCAAATATTAAACTGAATCTAGCAGAGGAAAACATGCCAACTCTGAAAAATTCAAAATTTAAATTTCATACTGTTCCTTCTATTCTAATTAAAACTATTCTGCTACCACATCACATAAGCAAAGTAAATAATTACAGAACCTCAGTTTCAGAAAATTGTCAATACCGTGAATATTTTGCAGTACACCCATATAAATATACATATATAATTTTCATATAGAGACCAATGTTCTTTACAAATCTGAAGTCAACTTGACATCTATTTCATTCGTCAGTCTGGGTGGTGAGTCCTTAAGGAGCCACATTGCAGGCACATTCTTGGGCTCCCACGTGAAGCACAGCAGCTTTTCCAAGAGAAAATATAAGTGTACCTGAAAGGTAGTTCAGCACAGGCTCTACTCCCTACAGGCAGCACAGGTGGGACAGTGCCAGATTTGGAGGACTGTCCTGGACAGAGAGAACCAGTGTCCACATGTCCCCTTCTGTCTCTCATGTAAGCATGCACCATGTGCTCACTTTGCAAGAATGAAACAATCTGCATATTGAAAGAGTGCAAAGCAGCAGTCTTACTTTAGTCATTTTAACATTAGAATCACCAAAAAAGTACTAAGGGCCTCACAGAACTCGGGCATATTTGAGACTTCTCAGTCACCTGCTCATATCTTTGTTTCACTTGGGGTGGCCAGCCTGCTCACACACCAAGCTCCCACAGTTTACTGCTGTGGACTATCCCTTCAATATCAAATAAAGTCACTTTATATTAAAAAAAAAAAAAATCAAATCATTTTTAAGACCAGAGGCAGTGGCCAGAGTGCTGCTGCAGTGCAACATGCACGTATGGAGCAGCAATTCTGGCAGTGTGCTCTTGATGTGAGCTCTGGTGCCTGCTGGCTTCTGTCAGACCAACGCTGACCACTCGGTTTGGCCAGAGTAGATGTGGAGCGGCCAAGCCAGAGACCAAGGGGTCTGTAGCAAGCCAAAGAGGTGCGAAGGCCAGTTCCCCACAGAAAGGCGCCTGGTACGTGCCACGAGTGTTCACAGCGTCTGAGCTGAAAACTGCATCAGCTCTGCAGAGCGTTCGCTGGCAAAGGCGCTGCCTTGGACGTGGTCGAACTGAAGCCTGTTACCAGTTTTACAATCTTTAGGACACGAGACAATGGTAGAAACTGATGCACAGGAAGTTCCAGCTGAACATGAGGAAGAACTTCTTTACTGTGCGGGTGACCGCGCAGAGGAATAGATTGTCCAGAGAGGCTGTGGAGTCTCCCTCACTGGAGATATCCACGAACCGCCTGGACGCAATCCTGCGCCATGTGCTCTGGGACGACCCTGCTTGAGAAGGGCCATCTGTTGGACCAGATGACCGACCCACTGTGGTCCCTTCCGACGGGACCGGCTCTGTGACTCCGTGAGGAGCCGCGCACCGCGGCCCCGTCCCGGGCTGCTCCCGGGCCTCCGGGGGCGGCGGACGACAGCGGAAGCCCTGCAAGCGCGGCCCCCTCCCTCCCCCTCC
>VZRF01010401.1:179718-297993 GCA_013396875.1 Vireo altiloquus | reverse complement strand
GTGGATGCCCCAGCCCTGGCAGTGTTCAAAGCCAGGTTGGATAAGGCCTTGAACAACCTGGTGTGGGGGAAAGTGTCCCTGCCCATGGCAGGGGAGGTTGGGAATAGATGATCTTTAAGGTCCCTTACAACCCATTAGCATTCCATGATTCCATGCTAATTTGAATGTACCTGTCTATAGCCAGATGTTTGCATAAAGGTGAATTTTTTTTCAGTCAAGATTTAACAGATAATTTTGTTGAGAAAATGTCTTCATTTAGGTCACATCTATATGTGTGGTGTTATTTTCTTTAGGTTGAAGTTCTACATGATTTCGAGGCAGCTAACAGTGATGAGCTTAATTTAAAACGAGGAGATATTGTACTAGTGATTCCTTCGGAGACCACAGCTGATCAGGTAAAAGTGGTTCTTGCTTTTGTTGACATCTTTCTTTGTCTCAACTTTTTTTCTCACAGATTACAGGTAATGGGAATGTGTATTCAAAATTACGTTACTGTAAGAAAACAGAAGATTTTACTTATGCTTTTGTACTTAGTTTTATTTGAGATTAAATGGCACAGTTGACTACACCTGAAGTCACCGATACATGTTATTAGTAGGATCTAATGACCTGAGCATATTTTTAGGAGTTTTTTTGTGCTACACTTTAGTGGATTTTACACTGACCCATGGGGACATAAAGACTTTATGCAGCGGATGATGTACAAACTCTGTGTTGCATTGTTCTATATCATCTTGTCTTAACATTACAGTAGAATTGATTAAGTGCTCTGTAAATGTTCAGAGTTTTTATGTGTGGATTTGTTGAAATAATGCAAATTCACCCATAGAGAGCACTGAGAATGCACACAAATTGTGGTGTCCTATGGCCTAAAGGTATAGAAATGCTGCTCTGTGCTAGGTGCTTCTGATAAAGATGACTTTGCCCCTCGGAAGCCTGAACCTGAATTAAACAACAATTTAATTTCATTTAAGGCATCTAATTTTGTACTAACATTGCATTTCAGGTGAATTTTTAAACAATTGTATTCCATATGTTAAACTGGATTGCAGTGAAATGTGTTGATTTTGGCCACTACTTTAAAAGAGAAGACTGTAATGCACCCTGTTAGCATCAGCCACCCCGTGGGCATCTGTTAGTGCCTGTAGTGTTGCTAAGAAGTCTCCCAATTGATTTGGGGGTTGAGAGGTGGGGGACTAGATCCTGCCTGATCAGGTAGCCAAGACCACTGCTCTGAATTAAGAGTATCTCTTAAAACAGGCCTAAATACTAATGCCCTAAGAACATATGAGTCCTGAGAACTGTGTTTGAAATTGTTTTGCTGATTGATACTGTTAGAGCGTGGGTAATTATCAGTTCTCTCAGCTGAGCTTTCTTCTAATTCAAGATAAAAATACTTGGTTTTCCTGAGTGGGTTTTTTCTTTACTTATTTCAGAACAAGATATTTATACCACAGCAGGTACATAGCTCTTTTTGTAGGGTTGAAATCTATTATCCCTACTCAAATTATGCTGTCTTACCTCATGGGCAGTTCAAGTGATTTTATTGTCAGTGTTTGCAGAATAGGACACTGCTCTAAGGATAGCAAAATACAGTCTCTGACTTTAGTCTGGTTTTGCTAAGATATTAGGCATTAAATAAATGGCATTAAATAAAAATTGGTGACTCCGTGAAGTATTATTCTTCTTCTGGTGTGCATTGCAATTCCCATTAGCATTAATTGAAATAAATGAGTGCGGATGGAGAAAATAAACCTTTACATATTCATGTTTCGGAAGCCATTCTGTTCTTATCTTTATTGCACATTACATATTTTCCCTTCATGTTTAACCTCACCATAAAGCTCAATACTTTAGTCTTTTGCCAGGTACTTTGTTGATTTATATAGAGGCTTATCTTTGTTATACTTTATTCTCCTTCAGAATTGACCCATCTAACACTGTAATTCCAATACACCTGGTAACATCAACCTCCATTTGAAGCAAGTCTGTCTCACCCAGTGGCTTTTTCCATTAGTCTTGTGTTGAAGTATATATATTATTCAGTAAAACTGTGTATTCCTTTCTACAGTCTATGCTGCCTGTGCTAGAGAGCTGCAATTTTTCTATCTCTCAGATATTCCACATGCTTCAAAAATATGTCTCCACTTAAACGTACCCAGCCACTGTCACAGATAAGATGGATCTGTTTTAATGATGGTTATTTGGGGGCAGACAGCCCCTACCAGCACATGCAGCCACCCCACAATCATGACTTGATGGTGTATGTGATGATCTGTTCAAGCTATTCTATCTCCATGTCTACTGTCTGTGCAATTATAATATGGCAACATTAGAAGTTCTGTTTGTCATGGCTTTGCTCCAGTTCCTTTTCTTTAAAGGAAAAAGATATGGGGTTTCTTAGTTTGTGAGATGAGAGTAGACTGGTCGTTTTTAAAAATACCAAAATGATTTTATTCCAGGTAGAAATTATTACACTTAGGAGAACCCAATACCTTCCAATAAGAAATCTCTCTCTTGGTTGCTAGGGCTGCTGATGATTTGTTGATACTTCGCTTGTCAAATTCTGGTTTAGGTTTCCGGGAGTTTTTTGTAAAATAATTACATATTTTCTATAGATAGTAACTCCTGAGATTGCAAGAACTGTTATTTCTTCTGACTGTTGATACATGAATGAGAGAAAAAAATTCACAGGGGAAAAAATTAAGATTCAGAACTATCCTTCCCCATCTATAATACTAAATTCAGCCAGGAGGTAAATGGGCTAAAGGCTGTGTCGTGTGCTTGCAGTCACTTGGTCTCACAAAATTATGATCAGGCAATACAGAGAAAATGGTCTGTGCAAAATCAGAGCCTGCTTTTTAACCAAAGCACCAAATCTTTTAGCCATGTTACTCTGAAACATCTTCAGATCTGAAGCTCGTAGTGAGGAAGGGGAGGACACCTGAATTTTAAGAGACTGTCTTTTTATTTACAGGAGGCTGGCTGGTTGACTGGCATTAAGGAATCCGAGTGGCTTCAGTACAGAGATGCAAATAGTTATAAAGGACTTTTCCCAGAGAACTTCACACGCCATCTGGAGTAGTTCTTCCAGGCAGACAAATGTAGTATGAAGCTCAGTCAGTAGGTTTTTAACCTCTTTGAAACACAGGAGCCCATCTTTTTGTAGTTTAAGCTGTTAATGGTTTACAGACTGGTGCCAGACAAAGCTAGTTGAAACATATCAAATGAGCATGAATGCAAACAGTTAAGATGTAATTTCTGAAGCAGTACATGGGAAAAAAATCAGATAAAAATGAAATGTCCTTATTTGTTCACAAGTATGTGACAACGGGTTTGTTTGTGCTTTGTCAGATCTATGGTGATCCTGTATTTGATCCTTTCCCATGAAATCTGAAATTAGCTTCCTCAATACCAAAACCTTAACTTCTCTGCACTAAGTGTATTGTATTCCTTTGCACTGCAGAAAATTTAATTATTATCCTGTAGTTATGAGGTCAAACTATTATAAGTTTCATGTGTTTAAAAGATAGTTAACTACTGCAACGTTTTTCAGTGTTATTTTTGGACATGGATAATATATATACACAAGAACTTATATGTGTATATATAAGTGCATATGGCTATATATGCATTTTCACAACTTCATTGTAGTTCTTTGGCTGTGTAGTATCATCCAGTACATGCATTGCTCTTTCACTGTCTGGCATTACAGGAAAAGGTTTTGTTCAAAGCAAAACTAGCTGCTCCATTGCCAAAACATGATACAGTATCTGTGTTTGTAATGTGAAATTTTCGTTCTTAGATGATGAACAACATCATGTTCAAAGCCGCTAACCTTTGAGAAGGCATGGCTCGGTCTCCTCTTCCAGCTGCAGTAGTTACAATGAGGTAACCTGGAGGGGGAGTTGTGATGCTAATCTATACTTTTTTATTTAATTGGCTGAATACATTTTCAAAAAGAAACAGAACTAATCTCTGAGAATAAATAAACACAATATATTTTCACTATATGTATTTATGCAGCATACCTTCACAGAACCTTTTAAAGTAAGATATATAATGTATCCTGTATCAAAAAGTCATCTGTAACTTATGTTTTCCAGTGCTGTGTCATTAAAAATAAACCTTTGGTCCAAAGAAGCTGTTTCTTCTGTGGTGCTTTTGAAGTTTTGTAAGAAGTCCATATTATTTATACATTGTATTATATAATGTGATCTTAATTTAATACCTCTTTTTCTAAAGGAATACAGCATAACCAGGTGCAACGTCTTAATTCTTGCTTTCAACCCTGGTTGTAGCCAGAATTCCAAAAGGTCTGAACCCCAGCTCATCATGTCTGTCTGCTGCTCCTCCTGTTCCCAACTGACTGCCAGCTAATATCTGTCCACTGAGGAAGGGAGCTTGTTTTTAACGACCGCTCAGCTGAAGATCTCTACCTCCTAGTAATATTTCACTTGTCCACTTATTTCATGTGGGAAGTAAATTGTCCATGAATCTGTTCCATTGTGTTTGCTGAGGCATGGAAGGCATGGAAGCTGCAAATATTTAGGAACATCTATATTTTCTTAGGAATTCAGTTATTTTTCATTATATGTTGATCACCTTGTATGCAACCAATATCTGTTTCCACTCTATTTTTACTTTGCTAAATATCAGTTGAAGAAATAGAGGGTTTATGCCTCTTGAAGAGGAGGAGAGTTGATTTTTCTGTTTTTCAGGATCTCTCTCAGAAGGTTTCAAAGGCAAGTCCAATGATAGCTGTGTTTTGTGAAGAAGCTCAACTCTGATAGCTGGGATTTTGGATCTGAAATATCCAGTGAGTCTAAGGAGCTTTTCTGTTCATTCTTTCAACAGGTTTGATCTAGGGCCAAGAATGTCTCCAAGGACAAAATGTGCTTTTGGTTTTTTTCTACAATAAATTCCAGACTCCAGCACACCATTTTGAGATGGTCATAATAACCTGTTTTACTTGGTTTACAGTGATACTCGTGATAACCTTCAGGCCAGTTTCTTGCTTAACTGCATCTCAACACTTGCATTTCAGTAATAGCAGCTCTACATATCACTGGAAAAGCCCAGCACTGGACAATGGCACTTCAGTTTCCCTGTGACACCATGTCACCACCTCTTTGAAAGGGACCTACTATCAAGTGAGACCATTATGTGTGACAGTCCTAACCCTAAGTACACTAAGATCAGCCCAAAGCATTACTGTGATCAGTCAAAAGTATTCCTTTACTGGGTGTCAGTCCTGTGCAGTTACTATTATTAGGCCCTCTTGGTTTTAGAAGTAACCGTATCAAAGTCAAACACCCTTGGTCTTGATTCTTCTAATCTCCTTGGTACAGTGCAATGTGCCAGATTCACAGAGGGTTTTGAAGTACACTTGAGATTGTACATAGATAGGAAAAGTCTCTGGTCTACAGCAAAGAGCTTTCATGATACTGTCATTATTTGTTGGCAACAAGATGTGCTGGTAGTGTCCCAAAAGCCATGCAATTGCTCATGGTATGTCATTTAAATGCTGCAGATTACTGTGTATATGGCATACCATTCTGACATTGAGTATGTCTTCACATCTCACACACACACTCCAGAGCCACAAAGCAAGTGTCTTTCAGAAAGGATGAAGAAAATTATTGTCTTTAAAATTCTTTGCAAAATTCCATTTACTAGGATGATCCACTCTTATGGCTGCAGCTCCTGAGGCGAGTCCTATGCAGTAAGTGTATTTCTCTGTGATCTATAAAACTTTATTCTAGGACAAGCAAGGGAAATACTTTCCAGTATGTACTGCTGTTATATACGTGGTACACTTGTGTTACACTGCATTAACTTGAGTTACACTTTCCCTGAAATCATATTAGCCCAAAACGATTTCTCCCTTTACTTGGGTTTTTTTGATTTACAAACAATTTTGCACTTGGCAAATTACTGAATTTTGTGCTTTCAGAGTGATTGTGAAATAATAACCCATTGTTTCTTGGTTTCGCTAAAGACTTATTTATGCCTAAGAGAGCATACACTACTAACCTTTTCGAGCAGGTATTTTATAATTCTACTTAAAAGAAACCGTTGAAAGACTTAGGGGTCCAGTCTCCTGATCCCACGGACTGATGATGCGTGGTGTGGTCTTGAAAGAAAGACAAAATAACTGAAGATAGAAGAACTTGTTGTGTGAGTGAACAAATAAATTGTGTATTTGCAGCTCATCTATCTGGTTGACAGCCTTTCATGAATAATGAAAAATGCATAAGCTGAACAACGCTTCATTCTCTCCTCCTCCTCTCCCTACCTTGCTTCATCTCTTCCACCAGGTGCATCTGTCCCTGCCACAGAAGAGGGAGGGGAGGCTGAGGGATACAGTCCTGCTCAAATAGCATGACGTTCAATTCCGTGGGGGGCCCGTGGAGAGAGGACCCCACTCTGGAGTAGCCTGTCCTTAAAGGACTGTCCCCCCGTGGAAGAGTGACCCACACTGCAGCAGTTTTGGGAGGACTGTTGCCTGTGGGATGGGCTCACACATCAGCAGTTCTCAGGGAGCAGCTGCTCATGAGATGGACTCATGCTGGAGAAGTTCATGGAGAACTGTCTCCTGTGGGACAGATCCCATGACAGAGCAGGGGAACTACTCCTCTGCCTGAGTAGTGGGTGAAGCCACAGGTGATGAACTGACCACAACCCCCATTCCCTGTCTCACTGCCCTGCTGGGGAAGGAGATAGAGCTGGGAAGGAAGGAGGGTAGGGAGAAGGTGGTTTTAAGGTTTTATTTTACTTCTCATTATCCTGCTCTGATTTTGTTTAGTAATAAATTTAATTCAAATTCTAAGTTGAGCCTGTTTTGTCCGTAGCCATATTTAGTGAGTGATCTCTCCTGACCATTATCTCAAGCCATGAGATAAATTTGTTAAATTTTGGTAAATTTTTTTTGTTAAATTTTCTCTCCCCTGTCCTGTTTGTGGAGGGGTGTGAGAGAGAGGCTTTGGTGGGTACCTGGCATCCAGCCAGCCTCCACTACACAAGGTCATGCAAAATTCTCTGAGCAGCTAAAATCTGACAGACCTGTCATGGTTCTATAATTCCCAAGGTATCATAGAGATGTACACAAAAGTGGAAGTTGTCCATAGTCTTTGGGAGAAATTCAGAACCCTGCATTTTAAGCCTGTAAGACGTTTCACATGAGTGGCTGTGCAAATGCTGAGGATCTTCAGGCATCTCCTAGCCCAAGAAAGAATATCACTCTACTGTCCACTTAAAAAGAACTCATGAAAATTTAAAAGACAGATGTTAAACACTTTTGCATAAAAATCTCTGAGTACCAATTCTTGACATCCATCCATGCCCATGGATCGCACAGCTGCTCGGAAAGGGCTTCTGAGAGTTATACTCCTTTATACCCAGCAGAGGGTGGTAGATGCTAGAATATGCATTTGCCCAATTAACTGTCATTTGGCTCAATCTTCAACTATGAGTTTGTGTCATTAATATCTCTCATTATCTAAAGCTGCTGTGTCTGCAGCCACACAACAGCAAATTCAGTACAATACCAGAAACAAAACCAGTTTTATGCATGAAGTAACTAGCTACTTCAATCTGCAGGCAAAGACAGGAAACTACTTTATCAAGCTGCAGCTCAAGTCATTAGTGCAACATATCCTTGTATCTCATACATGTTATAATTTATGTTGTATACCAAACATGGTAAATCTGCACCAAATAATAAGTTATTCAACTGATTCAATTCAAAGTGACAATGTTGGTTTAAGAGGAAAAATAATTTTATATGCTACTTCTGCTTAAAATAATTTTATACTCTACCTGTGGTTAAATAAATTATTAACTGTGGTAAATATTTTAAAGCAACCAAAATAAAGTTATCCTTCAGGATTATGTAACATGCCCTGCCATTGCAAAAGGTCCTAGGAATATTTAAAATATGCTAATGTGCCCAAGGGCTGCATTACTCTGCATTTCACACAAAGGACAGAAGATCAAGAGAGTGCACATGAGCCAGGAGAGATGCCCCAAAGATATCCTTAGGGGTTGATTCCCAAAGGGATGCCTCTCTGGATGCCTGTGCAAGTCTTCTCCTGCTCAACAAAGCCTGTCATCATCCTTAGCCTCATTGTGGCAGCTCCACAGCCATGTACCCCCATCTCCTCCTAGCTCACACCCTCCATGCTGGAGCCTCAGTGCTGCTGTCCTGACAGCCATCCCAGCCACCTTGGCCTCTCAAAGCTAGGAAAAGCAATGATGCTGAGACTGGTAGGAAGATAGAATTCTAAAAACATATTTCCAGATGGCTTCCTTTAGGATTGTCAGGCTTGGCAGCAGTTCTCTTTGCTCTGCATCAACCCTGGAAGACCTGGGAGAGAGTGGGCAGCAAGTTCCATCAGCATAAGAAAGAATGGACTGATGATGTAACTTGGTTTCCAGGGTTAAACACTCTGGGCAGTGCGTAGCAGGTTTAGTGGTTTGCAAATTCATAACATTTTTTGACAGATTTAAAACTCTCCCTAATAAAAAAGGCAGGGGAATGAATTTGAAGTGTAATGTAGTAATGTTCTCATCATGAATGAGCAGATGAAAACAACATCTGTTTTACATAACTTACCTTCATCTATTCAAAGATTTTACTATTTAGAAACCTGGAACTGTGCTCTCCCTGCCCATAATGAGAGGCAGTATGCACAGGAAGAAGTGGCATGGTATTGTGGAAAAAGAGAAGACCCTGGACACAAAATATTTCTCCCAGGGTATAAGGACATTGTTCCTATTTTTATTGATGATCTCCTACTCAAGTCCTGCTACACCGCCTTATCACTGTTACATTGTTACACAAGATCAGACTAACCTGCAAGCATGTTAACTATGTTAAGTATGTTAGAAAATGCCTAGGCTAGCTGTCTAAACACATAGATATCTGAGCACTCAAAATCTCAGGCAGAACAACAAGCAAAGGCCAGAGGACAAGGGAGGAGAATGGTGCTCATACCAAAGTATGTGTAGCTGGTTTGGGTTTGGGAAGGTTTGGTGGCTGGATGCCAGGAGAATAAAGTACATCTGTGCCCAGTAAGACCTGTGTGGGTGCTCCCCAGCTCTCAAAAACTTGTCCCTCAGTCACTTCATTGTTATTATCCAGAGGAGTCATGAGGGGGCTCACAAATAGCCATACAGTGGCACAGAGAGGCAAAGCAGAGAAAGATGCAGGTGCCTCTGCCAGGCAGAACAGCAGCATAGTGACCTGGTCTGGTTAGGGTCTTCCAGATGCAGGCAGTACTTGTGAATGACATCACCAGGTTTTCACATCAGTACATGCCTCTCTGCCTCTTTTTTAACAGGAAATTAAGCTAACATGATAAAAAATATCACTTGTCTCTTCACCAATTCATTTGCTTTTTTTGAGGGGCAAGGTGTATATCTGGGGGGTTTTTTTGTCTCACTAGAGTTTGATCCAGAGATGCTGATCCCAGCATTTCTGAACTTCCTTTTCTAAGGAGCCACAGCAGAACTAGATAAAATTACAGGCTTCTTTAAAAACTTCCTGTCTTATCTCTTGATCTGTAAGTGCATGGTATTTATTGGCTGTTCTTAAGGGTGTCAGAATATATTTCTTTTTGGATTTATATCACACTTCCATTGTCACCCAGCCTACTTGTATATTTTAGTATCTGCAATGTCCTATTACCCAACTCCCAAGTTCAAATGACACGTAGAAGATAACTTATGCACAAATATATTGATTACCCTGTGTGATGGTTGAGAAATGAGTGCAATATGAGCCAAAAGGTGGAGAAAAGTTTTTGCATTTCTCTCCCTCCTCATATTGTGCATCACTCTCTGTCTTTAACAGTGGAAACGTGGAGTAAAAGTTAGACCCTCTTCCTCATGGATGGAGTTCCTTTTATTTGAGGATGCCTTCTTGAAGCCAGTGATGGGGATTTCTTAATGCAACCTCGTGACTGCTGCATTGTCCCTGCTCTCCCTCCGGATGTGCTCTGGGCCCTTTACCTGTTCTGTGTTCCCTCACAGAGCCTAGTCACTTCCAGAGGACATCAAGTTTATCTGCAAAGCGACTGGTGGTCACAGTTCACCTACATCCACTGGTACCAAATGTCACCTGGGACCCCCTCTGTACACATGGAGATTGGTCTGTATCACCCTTTCTGGGTCTGATATTAATTGGAATCATAGATTTCCTTTAAAAGAAATATCTACCCACACAGACACCTGCGTGCTACTTGAGCTGGATAACCAACCCAGCAAGGGTTATCACTCACTGCATGGTGTGAGACTCAACCCACAACCATTCCCTTAACCTCTGCCATTTATTGCCGCTGTAATAAGTTTGCAGATGTCATTCACAAGTGCTGCCTGCACCTGGAAGACTCTAACCCAAAATGCCATGAACTTTTTGTGTGGAGACATGCCAGTTTCTTTGTCTAGACATGGGAAAACAGCAGGGAAAAAGGTCAGGAAGTGCTTGACATGGAACTAGGAACATGCAAGGAGGAAGGGAGAAGATCGACTCTAAATGACTAAGGGGGAAGAGGGCATTTTGGATGAAATTGCTGAGTTTACATGTCCTGTGGCAGTTTCCAAGTTTTACCCCAGGATAAGCAACTTTACAGATGCAAAACCCAGAGAGATGGAAAAAGAAAATTATGTCCAGGGAACTGGAAAGGGCAAAGTAAATGCTGGGGAATTCTTATGAGAGAAACCCACCTCTAATTGAGAGTCTTTCCCAAACTATCTTCAGCTGAAGACCTGGAAGACAGAAGGGATTGCATATACTTGTGATTTCCAAGGGGCCATTCTAGAAGCCAGAGAGCACTGTATGCTGCAACCCCCTCTTGCTACTCCAGAGCAATTCAATACAAGTGCAGTCTTTCCAAGAGTTAGTAAGAGATATTTTACAAAGCATCCAACTTTGCACGGTGCTCTCTGTCCCTCCCTAGGTTATTGACTCTTCCCTCCAAGGCTGTTGAGTGATGTAAGGTAAAACACACAAATAACATGCAGCAGGGAGAAGCTGCTAAGCTGTGGTTTATTTATCAGATAAAAGTCAAGTACAAACCAGAGCTATTTACAGAAGTAAGGAATTTAAACACTCTTAGCAGACACATAGGAAGACCCCTGGGACTTTGAATGTGATACTCAAATCAATTTGGTGGCTGAATTAGGAAGTGTGGAAGTATGGGAATTACTTCATGATGCTGGAAAAATTATATCTTGTGTAAGCAATTTATTTCTACTTCAAAAAACAAGGAACCCAAATAGCAACAATATCAAAACTGTCATTATACATTTTTTCAGATGATCTGGATGAGGAAGCAGTGGCGATGAGAGAAAGCCATATAAGACAGCTATTTATTAGCAGGTTTTCAGATCTCAGTATCAGCCCTTTTTTTAAAAGAGATTCTGGTTTGTGTGATTAAAGCCAACTGATATAAAAATACTTCAGTCCATGTACTACAGTTGGCTTCAGAAGTGCACACTATAGTAAACTACAGCTGATGCTTGGAAAGCATGTTCTGAAAAGGGCTCTCTTGCTGGTTTCAGAACACAAGAACATGAAAATTAGTGTATTACTATTGATGACTTATCTTGTAAGTTTATTGTACAAAACATCTCCATTTAAGCTAGAGAGCTACACATACATTTCAACCTGCTAAAATTTGTAAGGGTATCAAGATGATGGGAAAAGCCTGACTATGCAGACCGTGGCCTTGATAGGCAGAGAGAAATCCCACCTATTGAGTAATGTGGAAACCAGCAGCTGTAGGGCCAGGTAATGGAAGATGTTTGCTGGTCAGGCATACTTTGATGTTTATTTATGATTTTTTAATTATTGGAGTCATCAGTAAAAGTTTGAAAACACTGGGACTTTTTTTCTGTACTGGGTAACTTGAAATGATGACTGTAGGAAAAGGGAGTTCCAGTAGAAGCTATATTACAGGATCTTATTCGATGTTCAGTGTTCAAAATGAATTGGACAAATTGTTAGAAGCAGCATCATGGGATGCAAAATCATCCTACAGAACCTCGGTCTGTAAGAGAGGTAAGAAATTAAGCCAATCTCTGTCTAGGAGCTTATCTGGCAAATACGTCTTGGAGAACAGGGCTCACAATACAAGAAGCAAAGGGGAAAAAAGGGTGATTCTACTCATCATCCAGACAAATTCCCTGTGGAAATAAAAAAGAAGGAGAAAATAAGTTTTTGTCAGTAGTGAGCTCTCTTCTTACAAGGGTGGGTTTTGAAGATGAGTAGGTTTTGGGTTTGATGAGGGGAGAGGTTGTGTATTTGGTTGGTTTTTTCTCTTCTGTTTAAGAGTTAACCAAAAGGAAATTGCTCATGCATCATTATTTGACACACTTGTAGCTGGCACAGCCTCATTGGATAGTTTTCCCCACTCAGATCTGCTTCACCCCTCTTGAGGCTGGCCCTGACCCTGTTCCTGTAATGAAGCCCTAAGAAGAGCAGTGACAATGTGGTTGCTGAGCACTTTCTTCCTAGCATCTGTTTTTTCTTGTACGTACCCTGCTCATCCTTCTGCCTGCACATTCACCAGTGGAAAAGGGGATGTTTTCTTATCTTGGCTTCTGTATTTTTTCTCTTTTATTACCACAGATGGCTCTGCACAAGACTTGCAGCAAACCCCTGTATCCATCACCAAGCCAGAAGGCGAAACAGTGCTAATCAACTGCCATGTCTCCAGTCCTGATTTTAGCAATGTTTTTATTCACTGGTACCAAAAGAGGGTCAATGCAGCTCCCAAGCGTGTTGCCTACATGTCCTCCAAGTTTTCCCTTGAAAACAAGTCTGATGAGGGGAAGTTTACTGTTGAGAAGGATCCCAGCAAATCTGTCTGCACCCTGACAGTGAGCAAAGTAACTCTTCAAGACTCTGCCACCTACTACTGTGCTAGGTGGGATGCACAGTAGTAGAAAGCCACAGGGGATCTGCACAAAGACATGCCCAGCTTTCCAAATATGAACCTGAATTGTTTGACAGTATGCAGGAACATTGCCACCCTACTTTCCCTAACATCTTGGAATCAGATTGCACAGACAGCCAGATACCAAAAATGCTACTGAGCTTTGCAGACACACACTACAGCCAGTACCAGCAGAGCTGTTATTTCGCTTTGCCAACAAAAAGGGTATTTTTTTGGGTCAGGATTGATTTCCTCTGAGGGGGTTTATAGGATGACAGGTTCGGCTAAAAGCAGGCTCCTGCTAAAAACAGGAAAAGTCTTTCTATTCCCAATACCCTTCAAGCTACATCTTTGGAATAAAACCCCAGTTCTGTCATTCGTGTGGCAGAATGGAAGGTTATAAGTGAGCATAAACTTGAAGCACCAGTCAAGACTGTAGATGCAATATACCCATTTTATACTTCTCTGTCAGTAGCAAATCTGATTTTATTTTCTCTTTGTTTTCTCTTTTCATTTAAGTTAAAACACAAATCTCCTAATTTACTTCAGTGGGGTTTCTCATCCTACATAGCAAGACTGCAACTATAGAACAGATGTTTTTATTTTTGCAAATAGAATGATATTCATATGAGTTATTTCAGCTCTTTCTGTTTATGGTCAAATAACATACAGATAAAGTCACAGGACCATTGTGTTCCTATCCCAAAGGACCCAGTATTGCCAGTCTCCAGTATGAGGTCTTCAGAGTACACTGAGCACCAGTTGTATTTCACGGAGATTGAAAGATCAAATTCCTGGCACAACTGTAGGACAGCAGTTACTGGATCTGTGTGAAAATTCTTGGGAAAAAAAGAAAAAGCTGACTAACATAGGTAAAATGACATGACAACAACAGGAATGGGGGCATTGGTTTCCTTTTCTTTCCAAGAGAACTAGAAGTGGCCTTGCCTCTGAAAAATTACTTTGAATTACACAAAATAATTTCTATATTTTGTCTGAGCTAATTATCTTTATTTTAAACTAGGCCTATGTGGGTTGCAAAGCATTTGTTTCTTTGTATTGGGATTTTTTCCAGCATTTGGAGAAACCACTCTGAGGTGTATCATCTCACCTTACCTGTGACAAGAAACAGTCACAAACACAACAATACTGCTTTTGAGCACCCAAATGTCTGCTGTGTATTTTCCTGGCCTTCCACATTTAATCTGTGTCATGAGCAGTAATTTCAGACCCCTCCAATTCATTAAGCTCCACGATTTGAGTTTTATTTTTTATGTTTCATTGGCAGCCAACCTGAGGAAAAGTCCATTTCCTTGGTCCAAAAGACCAAGGGAAAGTTCAGGTATTGTTTAGAAGCTTTCAACTAGTCTAAAAGCAGTGGTAAAATTTGCATCAGGCTGCAAAATTACCTTGTAGATGATTTAAAGTAAATGGAGGGGGGAGGGAGGGAGAGGTTTGTGCTGCTTGTGTAAAGCTGTAATTTGACTGGTTATTTAGCATGGTTGAATCAGGCTGATTTATCTGAAACAACAGCTGCCAGGACAACCTCTCCAAAGGCCCAAGTGAGTCATTTCCTTTCCTCAGTTGCAGCTCTCTGCCCCTGCTGGAAGTGCTGTTAACTTCCTCCTGAGGGCAGGCACAAGCAAGACCCCTCAGGATGCTGCTGCTTCCTCTCCTGGCCCTGGCTGCAGCTTGGTCTCATAGGTTCCCTTTGTCACCATCACACAGGGCAGTGGAAGGAAGCATCCCATGTTTATGTGTGTGAATGGATAACAGGCTAAGTGTATTTGTTCTGTGTTTTCTTTCTTTCTAGATGGACAGCACAAGTGCTTCTAAAGCAGAGACAGGTGTCCATCACCAGAGGACACAAGACCACTACATCAATGGACTGTATAGCTGAGAGTGTCCCTGTTTGAGACAAATTCAGAGGAGAATATCCCCTGATGGAAAGCAGGTTGTAGTTACTCCTCGCCCACCAGGTTCGGGAAAAGAAATATTTCCTCGGAGGAAAGTGGAGAGGAAAAAAACTATTTATTTAACAATCACACAGGAAAATAATAATAATGCTAAATAATAAAATCTCTCTCTGTGGAGAGAAACCTGGAAAAGTTTAGAGTCCTTCTGGGTGTGGTGTCTCTCCTCTCTGGAGCTGGGTTGGTGTGGGGGACCCACCTGCAGGCCAGTGGAAGGTCTCCCAGTGAGGGTTTGATGTTCTGGTGCTCTGAACAAGTCCAGAAGAGAAAAAAAAGAAGAAACCAAAGTCCCAGGAAAAAAAAAACTCCATCTCTCTTCTTTGGAAGAAAACAGAACCGAGAGCTGGCTGGAAAGCAAGAAAGGTGCTTACTCTCCTCCCTGCCACAGCAGCTATCCCTCCCCAACAGCAGCAGAAGAACAGAGAGGAGTAGTGACCTTGAAGCACAGAACTGCTTTGAAAAAAAGTTCCTCTGGCTGTTTTTTCTTCTCTCCCCTCTCAGGCTCAGTTTAAAGGCACAGAACGGCATAACATTCATTTTCTGGGCATAGAGCAGACGATATAGGATACACCATAAAGTCACTCCAAGACAGAGGGTATTCCTGACTTCCAGTCTGCATGTATACATTGGTACTGGCAGGTACCCTCCAAAGCTCCAGAACGGATTCTGTATATCGGACCCAGTGCAGCTTCTTACTATGACAATTCCTATAGCAACAAGTATTCTTCTTTGAAGAATGTTGCGGCCCTTACAGAAGCCCTAATGTTACAACCATATTGTAGAGTGGGCCTGGAGGAACAGGCCCAAAAACAGAATGTCCTTGTTAGCGTGGAATCGGACAAACAGTGTGGGAAAGCTGCATGTTATACCTGAGAAACTAAAGCTACAGACATTGAGGCATCAAAGCTGCTCCGATAACGAAATGTTATGGAATTCCATTCCTACTCCCCACACTAAAAATAACCTACCAATTATTAATCGTGTACTAATTGATTCTCATACACTAGCCAATCTCTGTCCTTGTTACAAAACTCCTATACTTAGCAAAAGTGTATAAAACTAAGCTAAAGTCATTAAAGATAGTCTTCGTTTTCCTTTCTGAAAAACCTGTGTTCTGTGTATATCTTCTCAGCGAGAAGACCGCGACAGAAGAAAGGTACAAATGTCTGCACTTTTACGATCAGTGACATCAACTCCAACGATGAAGGTACCTACTATTGTGCCCATTGGTATTTCCACGGAACTAGCAGGTTACAGGCAGCCTGTAACCTGAAAGCTGCCTGTGCCCTGAGAGGCAGGTTTTCTGTCAAATGCAGAGAATCCTGATTGCACTTTCCTGCCTCTAAAACACCCCAAACATGTTTATACTGTTTATTTGAATGTCAGACAAGGAGAAAAGAGAAGATGTGCTACAACTGAGGTGGTATATGCTCTGTGCTGGGGAAAATGAGCACTCCTGTGAGTGATGGCATTGCAGCTAAATTATATAGTAACACAGATCATCTCTGAACAGTACAGATACTTTCCCAAATACAGTCTGAGAAAGCAAAAATGAAACAATATTGGGGAGGGAGCATAAGAGGAGGATGTTTGCACTTAAGATCTAGCCTGGGAGGATTCAAATGCAGGTGGAGATACAGGTGATAGTTATCAGTAGTCACTCCCATCTTAATGGTTATGATGACCATGACTTTTGTAGGCAAGGATCTATTACACTGGGCAACACCTGAAAAGACTGTTCCAAGAAAGAGTGGTGAAAACCATTTATAAGGGCAAGCTGCTGATTAAACCAGGGAACATATAGAAATAGTGACACAACACTGCTTTGCCAGACAGCTGTGAGGAGAGCTGCAGCAAAATTTCACTTACGTGGCAAGGGTGTTCACAACCCCATGTCCATGCAAGTTCTTTTTTTGTTCTTTAGTTGTAGGTGTATCTGCACTACAGGACCTGACACAAACTCATGAATTTATCACAAGGACAACAGAAGAATATGAACTTTCTGTACCAGTTGTAACATGAACTTTCTGTACCAGTTGTAATATGAGCTTTATTTGTGTACAGTGCTATTGACAAAGATCAGGGGATTCTCTCTTTTGGGTCAGAAAATGTGAAATTTTTCTCAGGGAAGAGCATGGTGTATGGTGGCTGCTGCTCAAGGGACCATTTGCTATAAACTCTTTGCAGGGCACATTTTCAGCCTTTGAAATTGGGGAAAGTACAAGAAAAAGCAAGGAGCAGCAAACAGCTGGCTGGTAGAAATGTATGCTTCACTCTGGTTTTGCCACAGCCACTGAGGCTGTCTTGTAATAGAGCCACCAGCTGTATTTTTTCTATTTGGTGCTACAACCCCGTTATCAAGGAAGGCAGGCACTTGCACTGATACCCTTGCTGCTGGCAAGACACTACTGCCAGCAGAACTCCTTACTTCCTGCAACAACCTGAGAGAGTTTAAGGAATGCAAAGGTCTTCAAAAGAAATGTATCATGGCTAGTCAGCGCAATCAAATGTTTACATGGCATTTTATGTATCTGCAATTCTTGATGCACAGTGAAATTAACAGCTGCCTGTTTTTTCTAAGATAGATAGATAGACAGATAGACAGATAGATAGATAAACATAATTAAGTATTTCTGGGCCTGTTCCTATGCAGTTGGAGGTGAAAAGCTAGCCAAAAGTCTTCCCCTCAGGAGAGGAGAGACACAGTCCATCAACCAATCTGAAGCAGCCAAAACTTTTTTCTGCCCCTCCACCTGTTTCTGCCCCAAAGCCCCCCTTTTATACTATAAATTTTTGGCCCTTTCCAATGAGATGGAACAATCACATGCTGTAGATGGGGTTTTGTAACTTTGGTCATACAGGTATTACATGTCTCGTGTTCTTTCCTCATTTGCATTCCAAGGGGCATGAAAGTTAAATATGTCAGTAAAGTGTCACTTACTTTTGTTCAGAATTTATAGTTGACCCAAGAGGTAAAATAAACACTTTGTCTCCTCTCCAACATCAGACAGCAGTCTGACCTTTCCCAGAGAGTCTTTGTGTGCCTTTCCTCCTCATCAGACCAGATGTACAACAAAGCTCACTTTTCAGGATGAATGGAGAGTGAGGACAAGGGCTGGTACATGGGTGCAAGGTGCTCCTCTGTGCCTCACTGAAACAGCACGGGGCTGTGAGACCTCCCCTTCGCCCCAGGCATCCTTTGATTGTGAGACCTTGCTCAAGGTGTAAGGGCAGCACAGAGTCCAGCTAGTTTTATCCTCACCAGCCTCGTAAATTCCACGCCTATTTAAAAGCAACACAACTCTGACCACTTGCCACACTGTTGCAGGCAGATATCCTCGGGTGGGAAGCAGCCTGCCTGTCTCTCTCTCCATGCTGTCAGGGTCCCTCTGAAGGGCTGCACAACCCTCTGGGGTATCAGGCACTCCTCCTCTTCCTCCCAGCTTTGTGCTGTCAATGAACTGAGGAGGCATCTGCCCCTTCATCCAGGTCATTGATGAACAAGTTAAATAATACTGGCCCCTAGTATTATAGTACTGAACCTTGGAAAACACTACTAGTGACAGGCCTAGTTAAGGCTGTTCAGCCTGGACACGAAAATGCTTAGGGGAGACTTTATTGAAGCCTTCCAGCACCTAAAGGGGGCTTATGAAAAACAAATCTTCACGTGGGTAGATGGTGATAGAAGAAGGGGGAAGAGTTTTAAACTGAAAGAACTTTTGAGTACATGTTATGAAGAAATTCTTTCCTCTGGGAGTGGAGAGGCACTGGAACAGACAACCCAGAGGTCTAGGTGCTCCATTCCTTGATGTGCTCAAGGCCAGATTAGATGGGGCCCTGAGCAACCTGACCTAGAGGGTGACATCCCTGTCCACGGAGTGGAGGTGAGAGCTAGATGATCTTTAAGATCCCTCCCAACCCAAAACATTCCATTATTCTATGATTCTCTGCAGTTCTAAGGAAAGATTGTGGAACATGTTTCTGGGACAGCTTTGAGGTGTCTGAGAAGAGGAGAACGTCCTTGGAAAGGGCCGGGCTGAACATCTTGAGTTTTTTATGTGTGTGCTCAGTACATAAGTTGGATATAAATGTAGTAAGTAGATACATGAAGAAGTTTTTCTCAGATTGAGTATTTTTGGTCCTTTCTATGCTGTTTCTGCTGTGGTTTAACTTGTCAGTAAATTTAACATCCTCTGTGGCAGTGACTTGAAGAACAACCATTGGATGTGCTGAATGAGTAATTTCCTCCTCCCAGTCATTTGATGGCTTGTCCGCCTGAAGAGTTTTGTAACATTTCTGTCTCTCTATTTCATTTTCAGGTCTACTCTGCACAGGCAGTATGTTGCTGTTTACAGTCCTTCTTGCAACTTCATCTTGGTCCTGTAAGCCCTTTTTCCTCTCCTTTCTCCTTCCCGTCTACAGCGAATATAGGCCTGGTTCCAAACTCCAGGAGTTTCTCCCCTCATGCAATTTCTCTGCTTTCACTTCCAGGTGTAGACATGCAGTCAGTGCCAGTGCAAATCCCAGAGCTGCAGACGAAGATGAAGGGCAGTTCTGCCAGCATGTCGTGCCAGCTGGGGCACAAAACTGCTGTGCACTGGTACAGGCAGCTTCCCGGAGAGCCGCCGAAGTGAATACTGTATGTGCTTGAAGGGACGACCAATTTTGACGACAACGATGATAGAAATAGATTTCAAGTTCGGAGTGATTCTACTCAGCCTCTATATGGTCTCACGATAAATTTTTTAACCCCAAGGGATTCTGGCATTTATTACTGTGCATACTGGTTTCGTGAAGGCATCACAGCATTAGCTGGGCAAAGATAAGCCTTACAAAAAGACTTTTTGTGCTCTGAACTGCAAGCTCTGAACTCTGCTAAAAATTCAAATACTTCCTTATTCTACCCCTTTCAAGATTTTCTGCAGCAGCAGAGAAAAACAAAGTCTTATGGCAAGTGTTAAATATTTGATGTTGACAATTAGTATATTGTTTCGGTACTCAGATTTATCTGCAACATCCAGAGAGGGAAGTCTTCCTGTCACTTTAAGGTAAATATATGAAACATTGCTCTTAAATGAAGGCTAGATTTTACTGAAAGCATTCACCTGACAGTGAACACAGTCTGTCTCTGTGTGTGAGTTATAAATTTCTCTTCTCTGTTAGAATCCTAGCAAGCAGAGCAACATGCCTTCATCCCCTCAGAATGTTCTCTTGAAAAAAAGAGAGGAATATGAAAGGAGGGAAGACCAGCTGATCTTGCATATCCTCCTCCATATTTTTCTTTTGCCTTCCTTTGCATTTCAGTCACTAAAAGTTCCTACAACATCCCAGAAAACCTAATTTTATTGTCAAAATTCCTCATTTGATATGTCCAGGACATAAATTGAAATCCTGAGCCATGAGCTATGCCACAGACAAGCACAGACTCTCAGAGCCTTTAGGTTAAGTGTACTGGGTTTTAGAAATCAGATTCTGCAATCAAAGACTGTTTCCAGGAAAGCTGGCATTTTCCTTACAGCTCAGTCAGAACACTGAGATACTTTTATGTCTTAAATTTTCTGAATTAGAGCACACATGCTCAGTATATTTGAAATATTCCTCTAATGCATCTTGACCTTAAAAATGAGCACAAATACATCCACGGTGATGAGGTTATAGTTCCACAGGCTCTGAACACTTTTTTTGCTAAAGTTTCTATGTGATTTGAGTATATAACATCTTGCTATGGATATTTCTGTCCTCCTCAACTATTTGAAAAATAGGTTGTAGTACATGTGACTTCAGATGTTAACTTCAGTCAGCCTGGCTTTTTTCTTTGTATTGTGGGATCTGAGAATTTCTCACAACCAGTCTAGGAAGTTTCAGGAGCGAGTTGACAGCAACCTGCTGATATGGGTGATAGGGCAGCCAGCAAGGACCTTGTTGTGGATAGAAAGGTCAGGACAGCCGTGGCTGCAGTGACCATGAGCCAGTGGCATTCAGATTCCTGAGAGAAGGCAGCAGGGCAAAAGGCAGGACCTCAGCCCTGGACTTCAGGAGAGCAGACTTTGAGTTCTTCAGAAATCTGCTTGGAAGCACCACATTGGATACAACCCCGGAGAGAAGTGTCCAGGAATGCTAGCTGATATTCAAGAATCTTCTCCAAGTTCAAGCAAGGTCCAGTCTGACACCTAGAAAACCAAGTAGAGACAGCAGGAGTACCTCATGAATGAGCAAAAAGCTGCTGACTTTAACCAGGCATAAAAATGAAGTATAAAAGAGGTGAAATCAGGGGCAGGTGATCCAGGAGGAGTATGAAGCTCCTGTTCAAACATGCAGCAATGGGCTTAGGAAAGCAATAACCCAGCTAGACTTGAATTTGGCAAATGATGTAAAGGGGAACAAGAAAGGATTTTACAAATACAGCAGCAGCAAAAGAAAGACTAGGGAAAGCTGCTGGATGGGGCAGGGCAACTGGTGATGTATGACATGGAAAAACCTGAGTTACTCAGTATTTCTTTTGGCTCAGCATTCACCCATAAGAATGACCTTCAGGTAACCAAGGCCCCTGAGAGAAGACGGAAAGTTTGAAGTAAGAAAGACATAGCTTTTGGTGGAGGAGGATCAGGCTAGTGAGCACTTAAACTGCACACACCTAATTCCATGGGGCCTGATGGAATGTACCCACAAGTGCTGAGGCAGCTGGCCAATGCCTTTGCAAAGACACTCTTACTTATCTTTGGAAGGTCACAACAATCAGCACAGGCTCCTGAAGAGTAGAAGAAATCAAATGTCACTCGTATTTTCAAGAAAGAAAAAAAAGAAGACCTAGGGAACTACAGTCAGGTTAGCCCTATCTCAGTCTGGGAAGGTGATGGAGCCACTAATCCTGGAAACCATTTACAGACACAGGAAGGTGAAAAAGGTCATCAGGATTAGCCAGCAGTGATGGACATGGAGGAAGTTATTTAGATAGATTTAAGTAACAAAGCTCTTTGAAAAATATTTCATCAGTGGCAAGCCTGTTTAGTGATAATTTGAACCTGTTTGTAAAACAATATTCTGGCCACTGTATGTGTCTTCTTGGCATAGACACTATCATGTTTGGCCAGTAATTATTCCTACTTGGAGTCTTGCTCTGTTTGAAAGCTTACTGTACAAAACCTATACAGTGTCTGTAAATTTGGCATTTAATCATGTGAGACCCAGTTCCTGACATATTCCTTTACTCTTCATCTGGAATCCGGTGCCTGACAGATTTCTGCTTTGTGATCAGAATAATAGCAATGTACTGCTACTGTTTCATACATGGTAGTTTTTGGCAACAGGGGCTTAATTTCAGGTCCTCAACATACAATAGCCAATGCAGTTTTCACTCTGATTATCTATAGCTGCCCATGCAGGAGATTGCTGGAAAAAGTGATCTCTTTCTTGACTCTCCCTCCCTTCACCTCAGGGTGGCCTGACAGAAAATTAAACAGGCTTTCCCACAGTTATTTATCAGGAAGAGGGGGATCCTTTCCATTGCCGCCACAGAGAGGAAGTTGTCTCTCCTTGCCTGACTCTCCACGGAGCTCTGCATTCACATGCACTTTTCCAAACCATTTAGCAGCTTAGTGTGCTTCATGTAGTCAACTTCCAGCAGGAGAGAGGATGAATCTTCACTCCCATCAGCCAACACCCCAGGCTCACCAGTCACAGGGGAGTCCCCCACGGCATCAGACCCACTCAATCAAAATGTCCCTCTGCACTGGCTGTTGACAACAGCTGTTTTCTTTTATTTTCCAGCCTTTTTTCCAATAAGTGTTTGCATCTCAGCTAAGCTATAAAACTGACATCCTGCAGCTGTGTATTTCCTCCCCCACCCTAGACCAAAGCAGAGGCAAGTCCCCTCAGTGGAGCTTCTGCAGGCGCTGTGGTTTGATGACTTTCCGCTGCTTCGGTGGAGAGCAGTACCAGCACAGGGGCACCCTGAGCACTTCTGCACCCTGCATCTAGGTGACTAACAAGGAGCAAAAGGCAGTCCCCACCTGCTCTGACACCGTGCACCCCTCAGGTGAGGTACACACTCACTGCCCACCAGGATAACCTCCAGGCTGAAACCTTTCACTTCACCATGTATATCTGGGCATGCTCTTGCTTGCAGCATTTTCTCAGTCACTTTGACTAGAGTTTTATAGGACCACAATCCTTGGATTTATCAATATTTTCCATATTATCTTGAAAAGCAGACAGGAATAAAGCCTTGTTACCAATTTTAATATTTGGCAGCCTGCAGAGGGTTTTCTGCAAAGACAGCCCATCTGTTTTCACACAGAAGATTCATCACTGAAGACCATTCAAGAGAGCCACCTCCTCCTTCCACGCAACACGGTTCCCCTCTGGAGTCCCTTTCATCCTCCTCTGAATCTCAGTGAGAGCAAAGTGCGACGAGCAAACATGCTGCTGCTGGTAGTGCTTGTGGCCATAGCCTCTTGGTCTTGTAAGTACGTCCTTATTTTCCTACCTTTCCTCACAGGCAACCATGGCTTTGCTAACAGACATCTTTCCAAATCCCTGAATTCCAGCTAATGACATAATTTTTCCTTTTCTCTTTCCTAGATGGATTTGCACAGGAAATTCCCATGCAGAGTCCTTTATCCATCACCAAGTTCCAAAAAAGTGCACGGATGACATGTGAATTTAAATCAGCAACAAATTTTGATGGCATCATACACTGGTATAAGCAGAAGGAGGGTAAAGCTCCAGAGAGGCTCCTATACCTTTCAGGAAACCAAGTTACCACTGAAAGTGGTTTTCAAGCAAACAGATATATGGCTGAAAGAAATTCTGCTCAGAAGCAGTGTGTTCTTACAATAAGAGATGTCATTCCAGATGATGCTGCTACTTACTTCTGTGCCTACTGGGATCCTCACTGTGATAGAAACACAAAGATCATCAAGGCAAAAAAACCACCCACAATATCTGAACCACAAGGTTGTAACTGTGCCACTCCACCAGTCTTCTCACTCCATCTCAGTGAGCTGCTGAAAGGCCCAACCTTTTTCTGCTACTCCAAAAGAGTGGGTAACCCTGCATAAATGTCCTTCTCTAAGTCTAACATTAGCACTCCTGTCTTCAGCACACATCTACTATTTTAAGGGCAAAAGAACACTTCACTGCCTTAAGACTTAGCAAATAAATACTGGACACTCACCTGCTCCTTTGGTTTACACAGCCATGGCATAATTCTGGTGGTCTTTGGTGGAGCAAACAGAGAAGCCTTCTTCTAGTCCAAACAGAGAAACCTCTTCTCCCACTTTTCTCCCATAGGAAAGAGTAGGCAGAAAATAAATACAATTGCTGAAGGAAGTACCTTGGTGGTGGGAAAGATATGCTTGCCACTGTCTAGCACTTTTGAGAAAAAGTTTCCCCCTGTAATCTTCCCTGCTGTACATGTAAGCAACTGTAAACTGTTGGAAAAACTGTAAGCCCTGTCTACCCTAACTGACTCGCCACAAAGTTCCACACAAACCAATTTGAATTAGAGATTACAGTCTCTTGTCTACCAGAGCTTATGATGTGCTGTTTATAACCATCCTCTTCCTCCATTTCATGTTAAGACAAATAGAATTGACATGGTTTAGGAATGGTATTCCCCAACTTAGTGTTCCCACTGAATCACTCCAAACCTTGCGTTGCTCCTTCACTCCCACTTCCCCTTCCCCCTCCCACCTGCAGTGAGCTAAAGAGGAAAACGGAAGGCACAAAAGGAAAAGATCATGGTTTGACATAAGAACAATTTACTGGAAACAGCAATGAGATAAGAAAAGGAACAGTAACAGCAACAATACTAATGACAGTGTACAAGAAAGAGGCAAATGATTCATAGGTGAAAACTCACCACATGGAGCTGTGTGAAACATGAACCGTTGCCATGCTCCCCATACCAAAAGAGACCCCCTTTTCCCCTGCCCCCAGCAGTGACACAAGGTGATGTAGAATACAGGCAACCCTCCTGACTACTGCAAAAATTAACCCTGTCTTGGCTGAAACCAGGACATTATCCATTCCTTATTCTACGCTATCTATGTCATACTCAGATCTTACACCTTCCAGCTATATACATATATACACATATATATAAAGCATGGGTGTCATTTCTATGGTCAATGGCCATACCATGTCGGTTGAGTTCATTTAGTCTATGACTGTGGGTTCTATCTGTCCTAGGTGTCTTCCAGAGCAGGAAGGCTGGTGTGCTTTTGGGTGGTTGCAAGCTGCATCAAGAGATCATGACTGGTGTATCTGGAGCAGTCCATGCTTGTTGTCCATGGCTGGTTATGGCATACAGTGGCAGTGTCATTCAGCAACCAGTATTATGCAATTCAACATTACAGACTGTTCTCACTCAAAAATCAAATCTCCTTGAGGAACAAATTGCATTTCCCCGTCCCTCTGCATTACCAGCCACTTGGACCCAGGTCCTTCAGCAAAAACAATCCCATGGATGGTTTTGCCATTGCTTAAGGCAGAACTAATCCAAACTGTCTTCCCTAACACTTATTTCTCATACGCATCATGGGGACTTTATTCCCTTCTCTGTATGTGGAGGCTTTGATAGAGCAGGACCAGCTCAATTAGTAGAGCCTCTTGTGCTAACTAGATGTCCTCTGCTAAACATAGATCTCAGTGGTTGAAAGTGCCACCACCTATTGCTTTTTAATAGTCCATTGTACCATTCAATATTCCCAGAGGCTGGTGCATGAGAGACAATATGATACACTCAGTCAATATTGTGCTCTCTGGCCCAGCTGTCTAAAAGGCCATCTTTAAAATGAGTCCCGTTGTCTGACTCAAGTCTTTCTAGGATGCCACATTTCCACAGGACTTGCTTTTCGAGTCCCAGGATGGTGCTCCTGGCAGTGGTGTGAGGCACAGGGTACATCTCCAGCCATCCAGTGGTTACTTGCCCTATTGTAAGAACGTAGTGCTTGCCTTGGTGGGTTTGCAGGAGTGTGACACAGTCAATCTGCCAGACCTCCCACATTTATATTTTGACCGTGGCTCCTCATACCACAGGGACTTTACCCTCTTGGCCTGCTTGATTGCAGTGCACAGTTCTCAGCTGTGGATAATCTGAGAGATAAAGTCAATGATTAAGTACACCCCTTGATCAAGAACATATCTGTATGCTGCATCCCTTCCCTAATGACCTGAGGTGTCATGGGCCCACTAAGCCAGAAATAATTCATCCTTGCCAGTCCAGATCCATCTGAGATGCTTTGATTTTAGCAGCACATTCTACCTGTCCCTTGTGGCCAACTCTTGGGGACTTGTGGATCTACACAATGTACTTCTACAACCAGCTTCTCTACCCGGCCAGTGATGCCTTGCCACAGTTCAGCAGCCCAGATGCATTTACCTCTGCACTGCCAATTGTTATTTTTCCATCTCTCCATCCACCCCCACAGAGCATCTGCTACCATCCATGAGTCAGTGTAGAGGTAGAGCACTGGCCATTTATCTCCTTAAGTGATATCTAAACCCAGCTAGACAGCTTTCAGCTCTGTAAAGAGACTTGATCCACCTTGTCCCTCAATAGCTTCTGAGACTCACCATGTAGGACTCCATACAGCAACTTTCCATTTTTAGTATATCCCTACAATACAGCAGGAGCCATCAGTAAAGAGAAGGTATCACTTTTCATTTTCTGATAGCTGATTATATGGTGGGGCCTCTTCCTCCTCTTCTGTTTAAACTTCCTTTGCTGTGTTGCTTTGCACAATAATGTCACGAATATATAGCAAGTATTCTGCAGCCTCACTGCTTTCCAGTACAGTCTGGATCAGTCCACAGCAAATAGTGGGACTGTGGTTTCACTCCTGGGGCTGTCCATTCCAGGTGTACTGGACACCCCTCCAGGTGAAAGCAAACTGTGGCCTGCACACTGCTGCTAAAGGAATGGAGAAAAACGTATTGTCAGTGTCCATAGTGGCACCCCTTTGTTGCCTTGGACTCCATTTCATACTGAAGTTCCAGCCTGTCTGTCACAGCAGCACTCAGTGGTGGTGTGACTTCATTCAGGTCATGGTAGTCTACTGTCAGTCTCTTCTCTCCATTGAACTTATGCACTGGCATATTAGAGGATGAGAAGTCTTACTGACCACTCCCTGGCTGTTCAGCTCATGAATCATCTCATGGATGGGAGTGACAGGGTCCCAGCTGATGCGGAATTGACTATGCAGTGTTGTGGTAGTGATCAGTACCTCTTGATCTTTGACCCTCAGCAGTCCCACAGCAGAAGGGTCCTCTAAGACACCAGGGAAGATTTTCAGCTGTCTAATTTCCTCTGTCTCCACAGCAGCTATCCCAAAAGCCCAATAATGCCCTCTTAGATCCTCAAAATACTCTCTCCTGAGGTAATCTATGCCAAGGGCACACAGGGCCTCTAGGCCAATCAGAATGGGGTGTTTTTGCCATTCATTCACAATCAGGCTCACCTCAGCTACCAGTATGATTAGCTGTTGGGATCCCCCTGTCACCCTGGTAATAGAGATAGATTCTGTCCCTATAGACCTTGATGGCATCAGGGTGCATTGTGTACCAGTGTCAACTAAAGCCTAGTACTCTTGTGCTGGGACATCAGATCCACACAGTCCTATAGATCTGATTGTCCCTTTTCTCCACCTGGCTAGAGGTCCCTCTAGCTCCGATCACAGTACTCGTTGCTCAGTTCTTGTAAACATGAACAGGAGGTCCCTTCAAGAGGATCAGAAGTAACATCAGCCCTCCTATTTTGTCTGAGGACTTGCTCACTGTAAACTGGAGGGGCATTTATCCTTGAAGAATTTCCTGCAGAGGTTGTCCTAGGTACAGAGGATAAAAAGAGGAGTGGAGTTTCCAACACTGTTTAATTCCATACAGTTCACATCATGGCAGGATCTTGGTTCCAGCAGAAAATGCTGAGCCATCACAAGCTGGAAGCAGACAGTCTTACCTCGGCTGTGGGAAAGAATAAATTGTTCCCTTAAACACATGGCCATTGGAAAACTCAAAAGTGGTAGATGCTGCTACTGCTGCAGCTGCTGCTCCTGTTGCTGTTAATTCTGCAGCTGCTGAGAACCCCAATGCAAGCTGCAGTGCCTACCAGGAACACCACCTCCCTGTGGAAAGGGAGATCCCTGCATTGGGACCACTGCTGCAACTGATGGAGCCAGCGTTTTTCAGCAGCATAGCTCCCATTCAGACTAACTAGCTTTACCAGGCGCTGTGTGACCCAGGACATGGGAGGAGGGGCCAGGTCCCACTTCCTTCTTTGTCTCAGCTTGTGCAGGGCCTTGGTTGGTGAACAACTTTCTGTATGTAGACCACTTCTGTTTTGTGTACTTTAATATAGTTACTGTTAATTTTTCTTATTTCATTCATGTTTTTTCTCAAGTAAATGGTTCTAAACTCAGAATTTCTACTTTTAGTCTCTCTCTCACTAGGAGGGAGTTGGGGGAAAAAAAAAAGTTTGAATGGGGTTTACTTTTCCCTCTGTTTTTTCAAACCAACACATGCATGTACTTGTGCTGCTAGGGCAGAGGTGCTTCCTCATGTCCTCTCTGTGGTCACACAGGTGAAACCACCACGAGGTCACCTCATGGTGTGTACCCCTCTCTCCAGCAGGGGATTACATGCTCCCAATAGCAGAGCTTGTGGTCCATACTGACAGGACAAGACATTTTCTCTCTAACATGCTTGAACCTTTCGAGTCTGTCCACAGTCTTGGGACATCTTTCTGTTTAGGAGCCATCTAGCCTCACTGCATGACTCATAAAATTACATTATCCCTTTGTGAGATGCTCCACTCAGGGGGAGGAACCAAGCAGTCCCATCTGGATATAATCTGGTGTTTGGAAAACCACAGACAGCCCTTACCTACTGGATTCCCAGAGAACAAGAGCTACCACTGGACTGTCAGGTGAAGACCAAACCCTTGTACAGGATCACTGCTTCAACAGAACCACTTCATCCGGACTGCTACCACCACCCTGACTAACAGGGTGTCAGGTTGTATCCTGGCTCTGTCTGTGTTCTTTTACTATTGTATTTATTTTAATTTTCCTATTATATTATAATTCTGACTTGCAATCTCCCACTGATTTGTTTTCAAACTAGTACAATTATTAATAGATTCCCAAAGGTTCTGCCCAAGGTAAGGGTAGGAGAGCAACACTGAATACAAATCTCAAATGTCCCTCATTGCCCTTAATGTTGTCATGTCATTAGCTGATATCTGCCAATACATCAACAAAGCAACCCTGATCCTTCTTCCTGCTCTGAAATAGAGAACTGCAAGGAGCACATACAGGGTTGGGTACCACAACCACGTGAACAGATCAAGCAAAATTGTAACCAGTGGCTCCATACTTAATATAAGAAATTCCTGGATCAAATTTGTTTTTAACCAGCTCCAGATAGACCTGTTGTTTTCTTAATATTTCATATTCCATTTGGACACCAAATAAGGCTCTCATGGTTTAGGAATGGTACTCCCCATTGTAGTGCTCCCACTGAAACTCTTCAAACCGTGTTATACTTGCTTGCTCCCCCTCCTCCCTTGTGGAGGGCTGAAGAGGAGAATTGAAGGCACAAATGGCAAAAATCACAGGTTGAGATATGAACAACTTACTGGAAACAACAATGAGATAAGAAAGCAAACAATAACATCCAAAATGTTAATAACGAAGTGTGCAACCTACAATTTCCACAAGATTGCTTGGAACTGGCATTAGCTGACTACTCCCTCTGGCCCAGAAACAGCATTACCCAACTGCTCACTCTGCCACAAGTTTTTGACCAGAAGGAACCCCTTCTCCTACAGAAGAGACTCCCTTCTCCCACAGCCAGCAATAAGATGAGGGGATGTAGAACAACTTGTGTGTCCGGCCATGTACTCTCCTGTCTGCTGCAAAAATTAACCCTGTCTGACCAGAACCCAGACAGGTGGTTTCATTCACTACATGTGTAAGGGCATGGCAGGAAAAGCACCAATCAGTATCACTCTGTCTACATCACTCCTGCCCTTGATTTGTGGCTGTCATTAGGATGTTTCTGTCCAGAAGACTACAAAGTAGACCACAGGGGGTTTTTACACCTCCTTCACCCTCTGGTTTCTCCCTCTAGCCACAAATGGTAATTTCTCAACATAATTTTGCAGTCAGTATGCTACAAGAGATTCCAGAAGTACTCTAACTCAGTTTATTTTAAATGCCAAACTAAGCATGCAGGCTGTTTGATTGACAGTAGTGGTGACTTCCTTGATGTTATCGTGGGCAGTTTTATAAGAAAAATCTGCGCAAGGAAAAACCTCCTTCTCCTGCCAGCTAGTATATGAAAAGCTGCCAGTGAGCTGCTGTAGCAAAGCCTGGAGTGATTCCAAGAGATGGGCAGACATTAAGTATGTACCTGGGGCAAGAAAATGCAGCCTGCAGTGCACAGACACCTTCAGAATGCTTTTGGTGCTGGTTCTCCCTCCTTTCCCTCCTCTGTGTTCAGACAATGAGAAATGAACTCCATGCTAGTAGTACTTGATGTCATGCAATTGCAGGTGTACACCGAGAGCAAGATTTTTACCGGAAGATATGTGGTTTTTTACATTCAGAGATCTGTGTTCTTATTTGTTGTCTAAAATCAAAGAAACAACATCACTCAATTCTAAGACATTAAGTGGAGGGGTTATCTAGCAAATTTGTACCACTTCAGGAAAGAGATTTTCTCTGAAGGACATTAATTATCAGCTGAACATCCAGACGAACATCTGAAATTCCCAACAACCTCCCAGCAGCCAAGGACCAGGTCTTCATGCAGACTCCCAGGGATGATTGAGAAAAATTGGGATTTTCTTCATCAATGGTATATCAAGAGAACATGACAGCTTATTGCAAAGTCGAAACATAGTGTGGAGCTCCTGGATTAAATACTTTGGCAGGGGAACAAAGCTAATTGTCTCTGGTAAGTACCATTATCATTGAACTGATTTTCACAGAATCATTCACGTTCTCAGATAATCAAGAATGAAAGACTGTGAGGAAAATTAATTTCACCCTGATAACTCGTATTTTGCTTGTGAACTGTGCACAGTGCCCAAGTTGGGTAGGCAGATCATCAACAAATATATTAACCTCATGAATAGACATTTCCCCTAGAACAAAATCTGAATACTTATAAAGGATGGGGGAAATATAAAGGAAAAATGAGGAGGGGTAAAAAATTTAAATATTGGGATGCTTTCATGTTCTAGGAAACAAAAGCAAACTTCTTGAAAGTTAACTCCCAGAACAGCATGTGAGAAATGAAAAATTTCTCATTGACAGAAGTGGTCTGTTCTAAATTGATTGGGAAGAAAAATTCCCCAAGTGTAATAAATTTCTACTTCCTGGCCCTGCTCAAAGTAACTGGTTTACTTTGGCATTTGTGTAATTTTTAATTGTCATGAAGCTTTGCAATCAATAGGATGAATGTTGTTTTCAGCATAAAACATATAGCAATGTCTACGCTATGTTACTCAGAAACTACATGACATTAACAAGGTGGCTATAATTAACTCAGATTGCAAACTGCCAAGGAGAGTTACAGAGAAATTGAAAATGTTTTCTATCCATGCCTCTGACCAAAAATTTTCAGAAATTCTTACTCACTAGAAAAATTAAAGTATTTCCAGAAATGGCACTCTAGTCAATGTTGAAAATTCAGCTATAGCACTCAATCAGATTTATCACCAGCCTCTAAATCAGAGTTTTTCTGTAACCTGTGCAAGAAAAGTGCACGACAGAAGATATTGCTAAGCATTATCAGACTGTGGGATCCTGATGTAAAAGTATTTGGAAGTGGAACTGTACTTAGGGTTTCAAGTAAGTACAAAACGTAAAACTTAACTACTTTTGAAATGCTTTTCAATACAGCTAGATATTGGCTGGCATGAAGTGCTCTGTATTTTAATTCTCTCTAATTCTAACTGTTAGGAATGTTTTGCAGGATTTCCCCCTTAAACAGCATTTCCATTTGCAGAACACAATGTAATCTTTCTGTATTTATGCATGAAATGGGGGAAACATGACAGCTATTGCAGCACAGACCTATGACTTACCCCATTATGATTTTCTATGTAAAAATTAATTTAAATATGACAAAGAAAGCATTTGGAAAACAAAAAGACCTTTTTGTCTCTAAATATGCACATTTGACCTTTGTGATATTCCTAATTCATTCTGAAAGTAATATGTCCAAGCTCTGTGTTACACAAACTCTTTGAAAAGCAAAGAATCTTCTGGAGAAGAGAAGGCTTTGGGGTCGCCTAATCGCTACCTTCCAATACCTGAAGGGACCCTACAAGAAAGATGGAGAGAAACCTCTTTACAAGAGCATATGGTGACAGGACAAAGAGGAATGGCTTCACACTGAAAGAGAGTAGGGTTAGATTAGATTTCAGGAAGAAATTCCTTACTGTGAAGATGGATTCCTTACTGTATCTGACTATACCAAATGAAAGAGTTGTCTGAGATACGCCCAGAACAGTAAGTTGCACCTTTTAAGATAGGCATAGTTGAAAGGCTTCTCTCTCTTCCTAGCTATTGCAGAAACTGCCTATTATCAGTTATTACTACTATTCAAAATATTATGCTTCAAGCAAACCCTAGGTACTGTGATGCTTGCCTGTAATTTGGCTCCACTAAGCATCAAAATTTTACCTAATTTTGACCAGCTGAAAAGGGTGTATTTTGTTAGTGGGAGTTTTGATTCCAATCGATGCAGTTTTACTTCATGTTTCTGATAACAAAAATACTGGTCAATAGTCTCATGCTCCTCTGATCTCTGCATAATGTTCACCAGTTCCAGGTCTGATCTTACGTGGGTAAGGAGCAAGTTACTTCACCGACATCTGACCAAATAGATCTTATGGTGATGCTGCCTGTTTTCAGAAAGCAGAGATGGAGCCAAGGTGCCCCATCTGCACTGTCCACCTTTGTTTCAGAAGACACAAATCAGTTGAGACTAATCCTGTCCATTTGACAACATATATGCCCTCCAAAAATTCCACATTTTTTCCATTCTGTTTTTAATTTTAGCTTATTTTAGGTGACTGCTCCTATTTTACTATCCTAGGGTCTAAAAATTGATTATATAGCAAATCTGATTTTTTTTAAAGACTGCTATTTACCCATGCAAACACAACTGAGCTGCGCTGATTTTGTAAAGACTTTATTCACTGTGATTGGTTATTACAACAAGGTGTTTGGCTCAGGCACAAAACTCATTGTCTCAGGTAAGTTGTATGTTGTAAGTTGTATGTATATTGCTCATACAATAAGCTATAGGAGCTTGGAGTGGCCATATAGATGAGTATTATATTGTCTCAGAGAGCACTCAGCCCACTTAGAGCCTCAGTCAGCACCATTCCTTGTGCAGGACTTTCCTTCCCAGCTCGCCATTCCTACACTGAGCCTTGTGGTACTTGTAATGCAGTGGTTTAGGATCACAAACCTGTCTAAAAAGGAGCTATTTCGAGCCACTTTTGATCATAGTTCTCCCAGAAATCTGGTGGAAAATGGTCTGTAATAATTTTCAGAGACCTCGTTCTTTCCTCCAGCTGTACTGAAGGAACTAGCAGGGAATCAAGCAGTTGAGAATTAAGTATAAAAAAAAATCTATCTAATACAGATACAAAGAGCAGTATGAAATGGTCATTGCAAAAAATATTTTTGAATTAGGCTAGTAAAAGTGAAATAACTTGTTCGTAATTATTTTGTCACATACACAACACTTTGGCAAACGAAATAAGTTAGTACCCCCAAATGTTCTTCTCATTGCTTTATAACTGCTTAACAAATTAACTTAATTAATTATTCAGTATTAATTATGGTGAATTACTGCTTAATAATTGCTTAATGAAGAAGTGATCCCTTTTTCTGCCTTTCTTGCAGAGACATGTATTTTAATAGAAAGTGGAAGACAAAAATATTTTTTCCCACTGCATGTGCTCTAAATGCCATAATCCTGAGTGAACAAATACAAGGCAGAGAAACTATTGCTACCAAGTGTTTTATGCCTGATTAGTACATAAACCTATATAAACATACCAAGCAAAGATTGGTTTTAATGATTAATGCCAGAAGGACTAAGTAAATCATACCTACAATTCAATGGAAATGTCTGTGGCATGATAAACATGTTGTTTTTAGTGAAAACCCTTACCTACCTAATCAGGTAGTTGCCATGCTTTTCTTATCTACAGTTTAAAATAAATAACTTTAAAGCATCACTTTAATTTTGTAGGATTTTTTCTTTATGAGGCCAAGGCTTTTGACTCACTAATAAAGTAAAAGAGCTGTAGTTACTTCACATTTAAGAACTCAAGATCATTAAAAAATTGAGAAAACCAGGGCTTAGGATAAGGGTCTTTGTGAACAGCAGGATTAACTGAGCTTGAATCCAAATATTCTACATTCAAGTAGTCAAATCAAGAGAATCTTATTGTTTGTATTATAGTTGTTAAATCTGGTACTTTTCTGGCCAAAATCATGGACTTGTAGAATGGTTTGGGTTGAAAGAGACCCTTAAGATCATCTAGTTCAAATCCCACTGCTGTGGCCAGAAACACTTTCCACTAGATGAGGTTACTCAGTGTTTCATCTGACCCAGCCTTAAACACTTCCAGGGATGGGACATCCACAACTTTTCTGTACTCTCTGTTCCAGTGCCTCACCAACTACACAGTAAGGAATTTCTTTCTGAAATCTAATCTAACCCCACACTCTTTCAGTGTGAAGCCATTCGCCCTTGTCCTGTCACCACACGCTCTTGTAAAAAAGTTTCTCTCCATCTTTCTTGTAGGCTCCCTTCAGGTATTGGAAGGTAGCAATTAGGTGACCCCAAAGCCTTCTCTTCTCCAGGCTGAACAATGCCAGTTCTCTCAGCCTTTCCCCATAGGAGAGGTGTTCCATCTCTCTGATGAACTTGTTGACCTCCTCTGGCCTTGTTCCAACATGTCAATATCCATGCAGTGCTGGGGACCCCAGAAGTGGACTCAGCACTCCAGGAGGGATCTCACCAGAGCAGAGGAGAGGGGCAGAATCCCCTCCCTTGTCCTCCTGGTCGTGTTGCTTTGGATGCAGCCCAGGACATATTTGGCTCTCTGGGCTTTGAGTGCACATGGCTGGGTCACATCCAGTCTCTCATCCAACAGCATCCCCAAGTCCTTCTCAGGAGGGCTGCTCTTGATCTGTTCATCCCTCAGCCTGTGTTGGTACCAGGGGTTGCACCTTGTACTTGGTCTTGTTAAATTCCATGAGATTCCCAGAGACCCAGTTCTTGAGCTTGTCCAGGTCCCTTTGTATGTCATCCCATCCTTCAGATAGCAGTTTCAGTAAAGGAATGTGCCAGTGTGGGAGGGTATTTGGTATTTGGTTCTGGTGCGAAACTCATCATCTCCAGTAACTGTTTTCACAGTCTTATGTTTTTAAAAGTTTTGTAATTGGAAAGCTTTGGAAAGAAGGCTGACAGGTCTTTAAGGTATCTGAAAAGGCTCACCATAGGTCAGGACTACACTATATTGTTACCTGTTGCAACTTACGACCAGATTTGGCCTCTTACAACATAAGATTGACTCCAGATCACAAGGCAAATATCTTCTTTATTTCATACATATATGTATACTTCATGCAAAGCAAACAGGCAGACATGCTCTCTCTGACCTGCTGCTCCTCAGCAGCTCAGGACGAGAGCCGGAGAGAAACTCAGCAAGGTACAGCTACGATTGGATAGCTACAGAGCAAACGATTAGGGTAACAAAGGCAACAAATACCATTGAGATAAATTTTCTCAAAACATCCCAGAGGTTTACAAAACTTTCTTGAGGTTTCTCATTCTCTAGCTGTGGGAAACGATTCTCTTTCCACAGTTAGACAAAACCTTTCTCATGTTTGCAGAAGCTGAGAACTTTTCTCTGACCAAGCTCAGCGTCCACAGTTTCCAGTTATAATCCCTGAGGTTACTGCCAAGAAGGACAAGAATGCTATTTATGAGTTGAGTGTGCTGAGTGCCCTCAGCTCCCACTGGCTTGAAGTGGAACAGAGGAGTTTGAGTGTCAGTACAAAATTACTCCATTTTGTGGGATCATCCAAGTAGTGAGAATTGAAATTTCAGTTTAAGAACACAGTGATCGCATTCATAAATCTTATTTATAGATACTCATAAAGAAACAGTAGAGGAGTCTCATTAAGAAAACTTTTGACAGCTAATCTACATAAACATATATTTTGAACTTGATTTTTTAATAGCTCATTGGTTATGAACCTAACTCCAGTATTTTGTTTGAATGTTTTGCAGCCTTGCTGCATTGTTATGTGACAGAAAAGATAAATGTTAGCTTAAGAAGTATCTGCTCATATCTATATATTATGTGAAAAAGTAAGACCTATATACCTCTTAAAACCTGCCATAGAAAACTGTTTAATAAGGTAAACCACAAAATTTTTCAATGTTTAACTAAATCAAAACTGACAGAGGAGTGCAAGTTCATTACTTTAAAATTTTTCAGAAAGAATCAGATAATTTGCCCAGAAAAGCCAGTGTAAACTGTCCTGCTGACTTCAATGACTTTGCAGATCAACCTGAAAATACATCAAAACCTACAGCCAATTCTACAAGTTTTCATCCCTTTTTTCAGAAACATGCATACAAATACTTTTTCTCACATACAAACACACACACACATGTAAATGCAAAATTTAGTTCTCTAAATTCTCCACTGTCATCCATTTACCCATATATGTACATGAGACACTTCAATGCATGCACAGAGCTGCAAATATTCCAGCAATATGTTTTCTCAGTATCGCAGTATGATTTAGGTGTTTCATGTAAGCTATGCACCTAGGGTGTTTTTACAGTAAATGGGATGACACTCGCAATCCCAGAGGTGGAAATTATTTGACCATAACAGAAGTCTCTTGAGCAGGATGAACTAGAAGCTGGAAGAAACTATCTTGCCTCTCAATTTAGATTTGATAGCCAAATAGAATAATGCCAAACTAAGCTATATGTAATGAAATTAGTCAGAACAACTTGAAAAGCTTTGAAAATCTAAAAGAAACCTCTAAAATAGTCATGAAGCTTTGCAGAGTACAATGACACTGGGAAAAGAGCTACCTCATGGTCTTCTGAACAAATATGACTCTGGAACAAATAAATAATTTTAGAAATTACTTTAATCTTCCATACTTGGGAGGACTGATGCAAAAAGAAGATAAAATCAATTCCTAAATTAATGTTAGAGAACTATAAAGTTGTCAGCAACTTTATTTCTGGTACAACAGAGCTCAGTCCATCTTGTCATTTTCATGACATCTCTAAAATGAAGGAAATTCTTAATATAAGGAAGGTAGACATCCTTTTGAAGGTAGATGGATCATCTTTCTTTTTAAACACCAAGTTTGAAATACTTCAAAGAATCATTAAGCTGTTTCAGGGAGAATGCAATGTGGAAGATTTCTCTAGAACAGTCAGATCATTTAAAGGAATGTGGAAGCTTTTTGGCAAAAATGCATGTTTATAGTAATGTATTTTCTCCCAATGCATTAAAACTGCATCACTCAGTCACACCACTACTTAAACCCCATGCATCTACTAGTGCAGATTCAATGGCAGAGATTTACACAGGAATTCAAGGGAAGAAGTGGAGTAAGGGAACACTTAAAATGTCTCTGCTGGCTTAGGAAAACAGTATTAAGCAGTACTTTCTGTGTCACAAAAGCCAGTTTTGAAAACTGTATCCAACCTCTGCTTGCAGCTAAGCATAGACAAAAATGATTGCCTGTGAGCACTGCCTATGCACTCACTGCAGAAGCTCACGTTTACCCAAATCAGACCCTTAAATTTATTATCCACTTAAATACTATCAAATCTCAATGTGGACAAAATCTGGATGATTTTGTTTCCTCCTAATCCAGATAGAATCCAGGCTTAATCCAGAGAGGCAAATGAAATGGAGATTACATAAAATTATCTTGTGGAAACAGCTCACTTTTAATTTAAAATATATTCATCTATGTTCAAACTGAGCATGTTTCCCAAAGAACAACACCCTTGACAACTCTGGCTAGATATGCTGTTTAGATGTGAAAATGTTACCCAGCTATAGCATGTTCTTCTGCTTTAGTTTTGTTTTGACTTTTCATTTTCAGTTGTCTTAATTCAACCATTTAAATAGACCTTGTATGGCAGAATGGCATTGACATTTTGTCATGCAGAAAGGACAACATTTGGTGTCCAGGGCATTTTGTGATTCTATTTTCCTGTCTTTATAAAAATCTTCACCTGGCAAAGACATGGAATATCTTAAAAACAGAGCAATTGTAAATCATTGTCTTCCCTTCCCTCACCCTCTAAAAAACCCCCACAAAATTAATATTGGCTTTTAAAAAATTAGCAGATATAGCAGATGATCATTATATAGCAGCGGAGGCTTATACTGGGGACATAAGACTGCTAAGATTTTAAAGATAGGTGGTCTACATTTAATATTCTGTGGACAAAATTTTAATGTACTTGTTTTTGCATAAATATTGTAAAGCAATACTAAATTCCTTTTATTGAATAAATGAAGCTTGTTCAGGAAATATTACTATTATTCAATAATTGTCAGAGACTTGAACAGGCAAATACACTTTCTGACAGCAGTACTGCTTGGAAGGTTGTGGGATATAGGCTCTTGCGCAGCCATCTGAAGCTTTCTAACTCAGTTTCAAGTGAGATTAACAGCTATTTATATATTCAACAGTAATTCAGTTTCTTAATATTTCTCAAAAGAAAATTTACATTTGTTATGAGCATATTAATATTTGTTAATAAGGCATTTATTTTGTTGCTTTTCAGAATTTGTATTTTTGGCTGTGTATTTATTTTGTTGTACACTATTTATCTTCTAAATCTCTGTTTTGTTAATTTTCTTCCTCCAATAATCCATCCAGATAAAAAAAGCTCTTCACCAGCAAACTTTGAAATCCTGCAGAAAGAACATGAAAATCAGATAATGTATGTTTGCCTTATTGAGAAATTCTACCCAGAAATCATTAGGGTGACATGGACTGATGAAGAAAAGGAGGTAACAGACAACGTAGTAAAAGGTGATACCTGGCAGCCCACAAAAGAGGATGAATACTCAATTGCCAGTTGGTTAACTGTACCAGCAGAGACCAAAGACAAGAAATACTACTGCAAATATGAGCATGAAGATAAAAAGGTTTCACTGTCAACACAAGGTATATTCCACACGTTAAAAATGTAATTTGATGTACTATTATAAAGATAATTTTTCTTTACAATAAAATTAGAGTAATAATACTTTCTATCACTGAAGACATCTGTGCTCCAAGGTGCAATAACTAAAATATGCAACTGGAGACACTACCGAAAGTTTTCCCAGGAAAAGTAATCCAGCCTGTGTTATGGTCCTCAAGTAAGCATCCTATTGTAACAGAAAAATAATAGTCATTTTAAAGTAGTGAACCTTATCAAGTGTAAACTAGCACCACTCCAAAAGATCTGCACTGAGACATCTGTTACTTTCCATCTTACAGAAGTTTCTGAAAACAGTATTACCTCTCATAGCTTATAGGTGTAAGTCCCTCTGACGCACCCTGACATTAGTCACAGCTATAAAAAACTAAGGAGTTAATAATGAGGTTACTGAGAATGTAGAACAAAATTTAAAAATATCACTTACCCACAATCCAGAAATAGTAACTTAATAGCCATGTATAAAAATAAGATTTTGGTTTTAATTGTGGAAAGATTGATTATGCAAAGCCAAATCTGAAAGAAAATGCAACTTTAAAGAAAAAGTAAAATATACTCAATGCAAATTGTTTAAAACATAAGAAAAGTGGTCCAAATTAGTTTAATCTTCTCTCCATACCTACCTTTGCTTAACTTACTATAAATTAATCTAACTCAAATGAGTGAGACCATGGCCACAATCAACGATTACATTTTAACCTTCAAAATATATTGTGACAAAAATACACTTTAAGCTTATTCAGATGGAGGATGTATTTAGAGATGAAATAAAAGAGTTTTTAATGTTTGTATCAATGCATATATAAACAAAAAGAACAAACTCAAATTTGCTGAACAAAAGGAACAAAAAGGATGTATTTTAGAGAAAAACAGCATTAAGATTCCCAATAGGGAATGTTAAGATCATATACTCCTCAATATTATTTTTTGCCGTTGAACAACCACTAACATATTAACTGAAATATCTTCCAATGTAAATTATCTGCATTTCTAATAACAGTAGGTTGTCAAGGCAAATAGACTTCAGCTTCTTCACTGACAAGATCAGGTGGTCAAACTGACTTCTGTTCCAAAGAAAAGAGACTTTGCCAAGGAACAGCCTAATGGACACATCCTTGAAAGGGCAAAGACACATCTCCCGCTTACGGCAACAAATACCCATCCACTTCTTTGAGTGTTTCTCCTCTTCCAATTCTCTCTGCAAATGAATCCTTCTTGTGAATATCTGCTTTGCAAACTGATCTTAAGGCTCATTTTTTGTTATTTAATGCAAACTTTACATTTTCCCAGCCTTGTTCCTGTACAGCCTCTTTTTTCCCCTATTTCTCAATTCATGTTTGTTAAAATTAAAGAAAATAACTGGGGCATTTAAACTCTCTTTCCAGTGAATTCTGTGAAGACTGCTCATCAGGAAGAGGACTGCAGAACAGTTTCAGTTTTTAATAGAGGTAATTTAATGTGTTAAAATGTGGGAAAGTGATGCATGTCATACAATAATTAGATATTGCTACATATGAACTGAACATCATAAAAATTATCATTCTTAATAGTATACAGGAAATCTTTCAGGTCTGGAGTCTGCAACTCAGAAACACTTCAGCACTACTCTGAACTAACTTCTTATAAGGGGTTGTCCTACCTTTATCAGGTAGCTTTGTTAAGATGCTTGAGATGCTGTTTTGGCTACCAGATTACTAGCCTGCATTGAGCACCACTTTATTTTAAACACTTGGAGTAGTTAAATGCTAAACACTTCAGCTGATGCTACATCAGCCTAGCAATTATCCAGAACTTTGGACAATGACATTATTTTGGCCTGAATGGGATTTAGGAAGAATCATGGGCACTTAGGCGCGAAAAATACAGCAAAAAAAATTCAAAGAAACATCATAGTAAGTGCTGGCAACACTACCATTATGCTCTTGCTTTTACAAGGCATGATAACCCAGTGGCACTTAGAGTCAGCTTAGTACTAAGAAACCCACTAGGTCTAGAACTCATTAGCAGTGCAAACCCATTTAAAGAACAGTCAGATATTGTACGTATTTATGCTGCGCACTGGTGTCAATGTAATTGCAGGAGTAAACTGACTACGTTGTTTCATTTCTATGCAGTTTTTAGGAGGTTATACAATATTGACATTAAACAAGACTTTTCTGTCTTATATTTGTTACAGATCACTTAAAGCACAGGACAGCATATTTAGTATATATCATCCTTCTTCTGAAGAGCTCCATGTACTATATTATCATACTCTTCTTCATCTACAGAATGTGGGCTTCAACCAAGCACCAAGGAAAGAAATCATAAATGATGGTTTAAGAAAGGGCTACAAATAGATTTTCAATTTACTTTGCCATATGCTTACTCATATAGACTCCCCTGCTCTCAGTGTTAGATGTAACAGCAAAAAAAAAAAAACAAAATAATTTTCTGGCATTAGTGCTTAGGGGCTCATTTTGCTTTACTGCTAGTGTTTTTGTATCAGTCCAGTTTTCCTAATTTTTTTCTGAATATTGAATAAAGATAGACAATCGAAATAATGTATATTAATCCAAGTCTGTACTGCAAAATGAAGAAGGTAGCCATGTCAAAAGTAGCTATGCATCCAGAAGCCCAGGGGTGTAACAAGGCTTTAGACATATAAAGCACAGATGTGTTTTGTCATTGCATTTAAGGCTTAATTGGGAGCATTCCTGTGTAGTGAATTCATAGGTATTGGTTCATTTTTATTTTCATTGATTTGTTGCAATTCTCATGTATCCAACAAATCAGGAATTAATTATTCTGAAGTGGTGTGCTTTAAGAGACAATTAAATAAAACTTTTAAAAGTGAACAAAAGAATTTTGAATGAAGAAGTTAGATGAGAATACAAGCAATTCTAAGGTGCACACGTGAAGAAATTGAAGAAATACATCAGCACTGTGACACGGTCTGAAAATCTGGACATTATAATTTTAAAAAACAATCACAACGATCATGAACATCATCTTGTTTAAAGACACCTTTTAAAACTGAGCAAAACCTCAAATGTGATGCTCTGATAAAGTATTTTCACAAAGGAAGAAAAATTCTCAGAAACTTTGAACTCTTAATCTCCAAGTTCCACAAATCATTTCCTTTCAAATTTATGTGGAAAAAAAAGGAAGTAGACATGTTAGGATAAATCACTTGCTTGGTTTTGGGCAAAACACTGCTCTGGGTTTTGGAGATATGCCCCTGCAGCATTTACACTCAGTGTGTCTGTAATGATGATGGCAATAAAAGCTTTCCTCCAGCTGTCTTTATGAGGCATGTGTTTGTTCTCCAGCATTTCCACAGCCTGTACAAAGATGTCTGGGAAACCTGACTGATTTCTCTGTTCATATAAATTTCTCAGGAAATCAAAGGTCCTTAAAATATCGCTTTTCAATGTGTTAAATAGGAACACTTTTACATAGAACAATAAATTCTAGTAAGTTTGTAAAAGTAAGCTAAATAAGTTTGTTACATCTTTTCTGTTATAAAACAGAAATTTAAGCTTTGCAAAACAGAGCTAAGCCAAGCCAAGGGGAAATGTTACAACAGGACCATCTCCTAGAGCTCATGCCACTGTAAGGGAAGGAAAACATACCAAGCTGAGTTCTAACAAGCGCAGTTATATTACTAATAACATACCTTACAAACTATATTAGAATCTGTATATTGAAGAAACTAGTTACTGCCCTCAATGTCATGTTACTCTTCAATGTGAAGAAAGATGATGTGATTTCTAGTCTTCAGTAAAACTCCGAAAAATACCTGGGATCCCATGCTATTATTTGTTGAGATTTGGTTCCAATCAAAGTGAACTAAAACAGCTACAAAAACATATTTTTGGAATGCAGTAACTGTAGATTTCAGTAGCATCATGGATTTTACCTGGATATTACATGGATCTCCCCTACCTTTATCTCTGCTAGACAAATGCTTGACTGTGTAATGGAACCAAGATCTCTCACTATATGATACCCAAATCCACTCTTTTTGTCTCTTACACAAAACTGAAAGAGGTTGTCTATGCAATTCAGAAAAACAGAGAGAAAACACAGCAAAACCCTTGCCTGCGTGCAACCCTAAACCATCACCTCTCAGTTTCATGAGGTTTTCAAATGCTTGGTTGCCAGTTTTACGCCTTGCAACAGCTCACGTGCCCCTGAAGTTTATTTATGCAAACATATACTGTCCCTACTAAGATTTTAATTCTTATTTATTTAGCTCAAATAACAGGAAAAGTGATTTTTAAGGCCTCTGAGTGCTGGGGCGTTTGTTTGCACTCTTTTGGTTATTTAGTGGAAAAACCCTGTAAACTGAACCAGTCAGAACTGGCTCAGAGGAGGTGGGCTGCGATGAGAATGGATGATTAGCTGAGGACAGTTAGACCACAGCCTTTTACCACAGTAGGCTTCAAAACCATTTCCTTCTAATGCAAATACAAAGTTACAAAAACCACATGCCTAAATTACTTGTGAATATCAGAGTGAAACATACTGTTTGATACACATGTTGGTCTAACTGCATGCTTGTGATATGTAGGGACTATTGTTACCCCAGTAACTCAGCTGCTGCAGCGTATCTGCAGGACTTGCAGTCCTAAGTGCAGGACAGAGTTAGATGTTATCTTTTAAGTGTAAACTTCTGTTGTTGGGACTTTGCTAACACTTGAAAGACTTCTCAAGTACATATTCCAACTGGTTTCAGTGATTTCAAGCTTCTACAAGTATGAGCACTACTACAACTGCTCTACTGTTACTGAGTAGCAAAATTAATGCAAGTACTACAAAAATGGTTATGGACAATCTGGTGCCTTTAATGAAAAGAAGATAAAACACAATAACCTTTTGCCATTAAAAGTACAAAGAAGTCATCAGCACAAATGAATTTATTTGTGTAAAGGGATTTGGATATTCTCTATCATGTTAGAATAATTTTGTGTTCTATACAGTACAATTACTTCAACATGCTTGGGAATAATGACTTCTCAACAATCAAAACAACCTCCAACAGGTGATACAGAAACCCTCTCATTCATTCTTCTCACAGGTAGTTGTAAATGAGAAAGATCTACATAAGGATGATTTTAGTCTGCCAACAGCTAATATCTGTTGATACTAGGTACCAACACTAATAAATTTTAAGAGTGATTCAAATTGTAGACTATTCAGTTTGAGATTCTGAAACTCCTAGAGAACATACACTTAGAAAGTGATGAGAAAACAAAAAATCTCAGAGGAACAGCTTAAGGAATTGAATCTCTGCACCCATAGATAGTTACAGGGAAATGAATCAAATGACAATTAACAAGTATTTGTCAAGTTCTGCCTAATGAGTCCAAACTGTCATTAAATACAGTTCCACAATAGGTAACTTTCACTTCTTTGCATTACTAGTCTCCTGATAAGGTACATGACAGCACAGTTTCCAGTAATTCCCTAGTTCCTGAGATTAACCTCAGGAACTACTGAATACATTTTGGATAAGTATTTTCATACCACCAGGGAGACAATCTAATACCCATACGTTAAAAAGATACATCTTTGTGAGATACTACAGCATATGGGAATCATTCTATTTGTTTTCTAATTAATAAATTCTCTTAGCAGCTCCACTAGCAAATCACATCAACTTCTTCCAAAGATTTTCTTTTACAGAAGTGTAGATGAATAAAAATGAGATTCAAACCAACACATAGTGAAAATGGGGGGGGGCTCAAAAGGAAAGGTGATCCACTGTTCCAAATGAGCACCAGAAGATTTCTAATCAGAAGCTTCAGCTTCTAAAGAAAATTTCATTCTTATGCCAGTTGGAGCTTTGCCATTTGTGGAAAAGTGAATGCCTGGGGCAAGATAATCCTGAAAATAAATGAAGCATTTCCAAAAGTGAGGAAATTATGTTTACACAGAACCAAAATGCACAAAAAGATACAGGTCTCTGCTGTGTGACAAAGTGTTCAGAAGCCTTCCCCAAAAAAGCTTAGATGGTCACAGGACTATGTGTCCAGAGACAGCTCCTGCAGGAGGCAATGCCTTGCAGGAAGGTGGCTTGATGAATTAGTAACTTCAGGGAGACTTTCCCTTTTATCTTCTAGAACAGCACAACTAGCAATCATTTTGAGGCTCAAATTGTAAAATAACAGTAAGAATAAACTTTTTCCAGACCAGTTTCGAACAGGCTACTAGGAGAATGATTACTGAGCAACCAAGATTGCGTATCTAGTCCCTTCACATTTAATATGAAGTCTCTAACTTTTCATATTCTTCAATGTAATTTCATTTCTCCTACCCATAAAGGGTGCATGAACCAACACGTTTTACTTGACAGCTGCAGCAGACTAGCAGAAAGGAAGTGCTCAAGCTGTTACTGAGGCCCAAACAGCAGTTTCCTGAAGTCAAAACAGTGCTGGTCACAGGCCCCTTTGCCACCACATGGAATATGAGGCATGATACCTGAATCCGCATAGAACATTAACCTGGCTAAACTGTGATGGACAATAGTTTGTTCAACTCATGCATGTAAGTAGGGAAGAAAAGAAGGAGTAGAAGGAGGGAGAATAAGAAACATTCCTACCTTCATGTACAGTCACATACATAGGAACAAAAGGAGAACACTTCCAAAATTAACATATAGTTTTTCAAAACTTTCTGAATCTTCAAGATGGACTGCTACACCCACAGCAAAAGGCTGGACCCCATCTTAAAAATGTGAATAGCTTATGTTCTGCAGTTTCAATTTTCATTTTTGGTGGAAGTACTGTTTCCACCAGGAGGCCTTATTACACTGGCAATCAAAACCAGATCACTGATTATGTTTAACTAAAATACATATTTTTCCTTTTGAGTCATCAGTGTGCTTTAGTCTATAGTATTCCCAGGGATTATGCCACTGTATAAGATTTCAGGAATCTCCACACAGGAAAGACTGATTGTACCAGAAGCCTCAGTATACTGACCAGTAAGTAGGTTATTTAATTCGTGAGCCATACTATGGTAACTCAAGTTTTTCCCCTTCTATTTTCTGTGTTGAAAACAGACCTTAATTTGCAGGGCACTGGTACTGCACAGCATTATATTTTCATTGTCCTGATGCCTTGTCACCCCAAGGTGGAGCTTTAAGATCCTTATACCAAGACACTGCAAGGTTTCTTGCTGTTTTATCGTGCTCTAACTCCTCTTGAGAGGGCTTTTAACATCGATCTTGAATATACTCCAGTTCCTAGTAGGTACAGACCATAACTGCTCCTCTTCATATAAGCTTGCAAAATAAATGTAAGCAAAACCCTCAGTACAAGGTAAAACACATTGGATGTGGACATGGGCTTAGAAAGGCCATGAAAGCTTACTAATACATCTACATTTGACTATTCTACTTCTGTGGGCCTCTACTTCTTGGGAAAAAAAATCCACTTCCTTCAGAAAGCTTTTGGAACACTCCTTTAGTCAAGTTTAAGGACAGAGCGACAGCCAGACAGCACATCCATTCTGAATGAAAGATCTGGCAGGAATAAAAATCCTTCCTCCAGCAAAGGTCTTCCAGTGAAATCCTGGATCAGAAAGCAAAGGGCTGTCAGGTTTCAGGAGACAGGTAACTAGCATTTCCAACACTGTAGCAAGAGAGGCAGCTCAGACTCCTGGCAGATTAGCTCTCTGCAGGACTCAGACCAATAATTCTGCTTTTCTACCCAACACCATTAAGAGTGGTAAAAAACCTTGGCAAACTATTAAAGTGAATATTGTTAAGGAATGAGACAGCACTGTTAAAAAAAGCCCACTCAGAAGCTGGTAACGCAGCAATTAAGCTGTGAAAAATAACTTTTATAACTCTAAAAGATGCCAAAGGATACATGTTGAGTCCAGTGGTTCCTCTAAAGCTGAGGGCACAACATTCCTGACTGCAACTCACCAGTCACTCCTACACAAAGAAGGGAAATTGGATCACATATCACCTCCAGCTAAGGACAGGACCATAGAGGACACGCAAAAAGAGACTAATAGGTGCTGTGTGTTTGAAAGGGGCCAATTTTCTATTGTAGAGGTCCCACCTCTACAATACCTCACTGAAAGCTGTTCAAGCCATGTGTTCATCAAACACAGAACTGTTAAGGCCAGCTGCTTCTTCCTGCAATAGGGGCTTTAATTTTAATTAACTCACAGCAAATGCCATAACCATTCCTACCATGAACCTCTGGGGAAAATATACCCAACTGCACCATGTCCGAGTAAGTTCAGTGGAGATTACTCTGCGTTAATCTGTGGCTTATTCAAGACAAAGCAATAGGAATTTTAACAGTCTGCAAATGTAGAGACAAAGCAGAGCCTTGGAACATGTGTAAAACCAACTCAGCTGAATGTTTTCACCACAGGGATGTCAGAACACAGTTGATCCCCTACCTCTGCTCTGTTCTCTACTGGGAGGGTGACTAGAGGAAGCACAGACCCTAGGTACCTGGGTTAGGTGCTCAGGATTTAGGCATGCAGCCCTGGAATAGAGTCCGAGTGCCTGTCCTGTGTACTCCAGAAGGAAAATTGATTGTCTGAGAATGAGGTGTGACAAAGCCAGTGCTCAGAGCAAGGAGCTAACCTAAAAGAGGGCTTCTAGTCCCATTCCCTTGCTTTTAGGCTGAGAGGAATGACAGATTTGTCTTTACAAACAGGCTGTGGGTCTGCTGGTAGATAAAACTAGCGCTGAGAGATAAAAGAAACAATGGGAAGGATTCCACTGATTAATGAATGGTAAAAAAAGATATTTGCCTTTACAAAAAACTGTCGGTCTGCTGATAAATTAAATTGGATATTGAGAGATGAAAGAAACAATGGAAAAAAACTACAAATTCCATAGGAATTAAAAATTAAATGAGGGGATTATACATAGAGGGGAGTCTTAGGTATCAGGCATTCTGGGAAGTCTGTACCTTTCAAGTACCTCAGCCAATGGGGAAAGAGGGAAATGCGGCTGGGAAATTAGGATAAAAAGGAGGCTGCAGCCTCCAAAATTTTGAGAGACACCAGGGGAATGACCCATGGCCTCTCCCTTTATTCGAATAAAGTAACAGGACTCCTCTACCTCTTTTGGACATAAACCTCTGGTGTTTGTGGATTAATTTTCCTGGCAAGACTGACACAGGACTTCTGTCCAGCATGACTCCCACATTATGGAGCAGCCTCTCTGGAGAATGGGCTCTTTGGTCTTTCCTGTTCCTGGTACTCTTCATTTCAGCTTGGATGTCTGGTTGTGTTTTTCTTTCTGATGAGCCCTCCCCACATTTCTCATCTGCCCAGAGAGTGCTCTCTGCTGAGAGGCAAGGAGGCAGCAAAGCCTGCTACAGGTAAAATATATTGGGTATAGGTGTCAAGGTTCTGGTCACTGGGGGCTGTAACAGGCTCACGGTGAGGAGGGGCTGGGGCTTCATCTCACGATATCTTTTGTTCTCATATTTGTCACTCTGCAATCACTTTGGACAAAGAGTCTTCTCTGCTTCAAGAAAAATTATCATGGGTGTTGTAGGACTGCTGCAACACAAACAACAGTATAATGGACTTTCTACTACAGTATTACCTGTCGTGGGTTTAGGCTTTTTAGTCAATTTTTCCCATTGTCATCATGAAGAAGGGGGAGAGGGGCTCCTAGGGGATGGACGGTCGGCGACTGAGTTAAAGGGAGGTGGCTAAGAGCCCTGGCACACTAACGAAATCATTTGGAGAGGGGAATAGGGGTTTGGCAGTTTTTAGCTGGTGAGTTTTTTTCTCTTCTGCTCTGCGACCGGGAGCTGTCGCGTGGTGTGCCGCCGGGGTCCGTGCAGTCTCCCCGTCTCTTTTTCTACACAGCAGCTCAGCACTGCCGTCGAGTTCTACAGCTCCTCTGCCTGTGCCCGCTGCTGGCGAGAGCATTCTGTCCCCCGGCGGACTCAGACTTGTCAGCACTGGCCAGCACTGAGATCCACCGCCGCCCGCGGGAGTTTGCAGCAACCTTTTGAAAGAGGGAGCTCTCTCTCCCCCGGTGCCGTGCCGTGCCGTGCCGTGCCGTGCCGTGCCGTGCCGTGCCGTGCCGTGCCGTGCCAGCCGGGCAGCTCCAGGCTCGCATTCCCGCTCCCGCTGCCGGCCGAGTCACGCCCCACGGCTGCGCCTCCCGCAGCGCCCCTGCCCCCTGCCGGCGGCACGCGTAACTACACCCAGAGGGAAATGCTCCTTGGGTTTCTGCCTTCCTTGGCAGACATCTGTCTCTCAAACCAAGATGTTACCTTAATCCTCCGGATAAACTGAGACACCCTAGATTGCACAGAGTAAATGCTCTTAATATCAAAACAGCATGAACTTGCTCTATTTTAATACATTGTAGAGGGTACCTAAAATAGATTACAAGTATGATCACAAGTAAACTCTATAGAATTCTAACTGTAGACTCCTAATTTCATACTGAAAAATACTCTAGCTGTGGCTTACTTATCAAGGGGTAAACACACTCTGTTTTGCACCAGAAGGAGCTAGTATGTCACAATTCAGGGAGAGAGGAAGTCAGGCTCTGTAAACTATAATTTAAAGTGTTATTTACTAAAACTAACACTGTAAAGAGAGTATATTATAGGCAATCTTACATTGTTTGAGACCGCAGGAATGCTGGGTGCTGTAGCTTTGAGCAGGCCTTTGATCCACATGCATCATGCTGAACAGACCTTGTCAACAGGCAAGATTCTTCTTTTTTATTTGGTCATTTGAGTTATCATTTTCTTATAAGACAATAGTTCTATTCATAAAGGATGTTCACAGAAGAATTTCATGCTGTGTTTATAGATGGAACTACAGCCATGGCATAACCACTGCTACTGAGTGGGAGCTGACTGCAAGGTACTCAGTTACGATGAGCTGGCTGAGTTGATCCTGCAGTCAAGAACCTGTGCAGCACACAGAGCCTGAAGCCATTTCGTATATGCAGCACAGGCCTGCACCTACTGAGGTTAAGCATTATATGGATCACTAACTCCACAATGCACAGGGGCTTCCGGTCAGGATCATTACATTCCAGCTATTGACCCACATGGAGCTTACCTTTCCTCAAGATACTAGAGATTGTATGAAGAATATATGCACTTCTCAGGCTTCAAGTACAAGGCACAATAGAGCAGACATGGTCTGTTCAAGATCACTAGCTCCTCAAATAAAATATCTTCTGCAAGGTTATCAACAACCTCTCCCAAACCACCAGTGACCTCCTGGCACAGTAAAAAACACGCAACTATATTTGTCAAATCAATATTTTATATGGGTACAGAGCACTTTGCTATTTGTGTACTTTACCCACTAACTGCCCCTTTGTAATAATACACAACGAACAGAAACAACATCCAGTCCATCTGGAGTTCGAATTTATCTACCATCATCTACTGATAGGCAAGTTATTTTTGGCACACTGGAAGGAAACTCTCTAAAGGATAGGGCTACATCTGCCCAGTATTAGAGGCCCACCAAAAAACATGGGTGAATGGGTTGTTATTCATTGAGACTTAGTCTGGGGGTCCATCACCTAAGGCAGAGAAAGTATATGATACAAGTATGATACTTAACATTTGCTAGAGGTCATATGGCAGTCTCTGGAGAAAACCGACCCTTGCTTTCTTGACAGTCCTAGGCATACCAACACAGAAATAAGAAGCAGCAGCACACTCAATTTGAGAGAGGTTCCTATGCTTCAAGCAGGCTTCACACAAAGCTTGCTTTCTAGTTACAGGAAACAGTCACTACAGGCTGCAGGGATACTGAAGTGACAAAAGGCACCTGGAGGGAAGAGCTCACCCTGTTTACGTCCTTCTGATACTATAGAAGGGTACAACATCAGGTTTACACTCCCCACTGATGTTACTGATTCTCAGGGCAAGTGTATAAGTTTTAGGTCAATAGTCCTAACATTGTATTATGGAGGAATATTAGAAAATATTCAGCAGGCACTGTCCTCACCTGAACTGCAGAGACTAACGTGGACAAAGCAAGCATAAGAGTGACTTCTCTTTACGAACTACAGAAAGGAAGGAGTCTCATGTGTCTTCACATGGGACAGGTGAGCCTGTGAATCTCTCCTCTGCCACCACAACCCTGGGATGCACTTGTCTCTTCATATCTTCACAACAGAAGAAGTCGCTTCAAAAAGTAGCAAACAGACAAATAAAACCTAGCCAGTGCCACACGCCCTTAACACAGTTTAATAGATACTCCTCTAACATATCACTTACTGCAGTACTGACAGTGTCAAATCACAAATGGGGGGTTCTTTCTTGGTGTCTTGAATTTATGTTTTATCAGGGACAAATGCATCAAGTCCATTAGAACAAAACAGGGAAGCACCCTGCTGCCAAGGCTCAAGACTTAAAAAATCCCCTTGCCCATGCCTCAAAGCAGAGCATCTCCCAGATTCTGTTGTCACTGTGACAACTGATACTCTTCTCCAGCTGGGTAGTCAAACCAGAGATGACTGGCTGGCTAATACAGTGTCAGAGACTGGAAAGAATGATGTCTCAAGGTATTTGGGAAGCATTGGGGGGAGGAGGGGGGGAAGGGGGGTAGGTCTGACCTTGTCCTGGCAAGACAGTGAACTTCCCCCCATCTACCCCTAGAGCCTGTATCCTAGCCCCACAGTGTCTGCCAATCTTCGGCACACCGGAGGCAGTGCTCCACTCTTGCCTAACCCAGCTTCTGAGTGGCCAAATGACTCAAAGTCCCACTTGTGGGGAGAGCCCAGGAAGGCCAAGGAGTATTTAAGGCTTAAAACATGGCCAGCACACGTTTTGACCCCACCTTCCTCTTGGAGTTTGTATCTGAACACTGCTGGAACCCAGGAGTTGGCAGCCATATGTGTGCTTTTTTATATCTTGTCTTTCTTCTTTCTAATTCCCTCTTCTCGGAACATTTTGAGTAACTTAATATTGAACGGGTTTAAAGTTTGCTAAATTGAATGGGCCAAATTAATGCTTTGAGCAATGTTTCATGTTGATTGGATATTGTACTAAATCTTTTGCTGAAGTTCCCTGAGTTTCTACAGTTTGCCAGTAAAATTTTGTCTTGTTTTGACCTCTTGGGAATATCTGGTCGGTGTTTCTCCCGTGCATCTAACCCAGGGTACATGAACCACGATAAAGTTATTTTATTAGGGCCTTACACACAGGTACTTACACAGATACAGCAGAGGAGGATAAGAGCGCACTGGCCGCACTATGCCCAGACTGCAGTCTAGAACAGAGCACACTTAAAGCAACTCCTGAAGCTAGGTAAGAGACACCATCAGCTCTCCACTGTAGTTTACTATGCATTTACTACCAGCTTCAATAGAAAACACTAATTCTAGCATAAAGTAGACCTAAGAGACACAAAAATTCAGAATCAAGTGGTCCTAGACACTCCAAATCCATTAAAAGCAATGAAAGTGCTACTTCAAACATGATAGGGAAGTCTATCTCTGTTGCTCAACCATCATTATATGGGATATTTCTAAAATGAAAAATAACAAACATTATTTCTACCAGAAGATGGTAAGTGAGCCAACTAGTCAAGGCTCCACTGGACCCACTCTTTGGAAACAATGAAGGACTGGTAAGTGATGTGACAGCTGGAGACCACCTTGTGCAGAGTGATCATGGAATTATACAGAGCTTTTGTTTGGTAAGTGATGTGACAGCTGGATCAGCAGAAATGCTACCTTGAAGCTCTGGAGGGCAGACTTTGGTCTATGTCAACTACGGTTGACATAGTCAATTGGAAGGCTGTCCTGAGGAAGCAAACAGGTCCAGGAAGGCTGGACATTCTTCCAGAAGGAAATCTTAAAGGCACAGGACCAGGCCATCCCCCATGTACTGAAAGATGAACCATGGAAAAAAATACTGGCCTGACTGAAAAAAGAGCATTAGGTGGAATTCAGGAAGATGGATCAACTACTCATGAAGAGTACAAGGATGCAGGGAGAAAATTAGAAGCATTAAAGCCCAAGCAGAACTTAATCTGGCTTCTGCCATAAAAGACAACAAAAAATATTTTTACGAATACATCAGCAACGAAGGAGGACTAAAGAGAATCTCCCTCCCTTATTGGATGTGGGAGGAAACAGTCACAAAGGATGAGATATTTAATACCTATTAAAACCTTAATACCTGCTTACTAGCTCTCAGTCTTTAACAGCAAGAGCCATTGTTCTCCAGGTACCCTGCACCTTGAGCTGGAAGACAGGAACAGAAGCAGGACAGGAGCAGAATGAAGCTCCCATAGTTCAGGAGGGAATGGTCAGCAACCTGCTATGCCACTCAGACATTTGTGAGTCTATGGAGCCAGATGAGATCCACTCATCAGGGTACTGAGGGAGCAGGTGGAAGAGCTCACCAAGCCAACATCAATCATTTATTCAAGTCCTGGGAAACTAGGGAGGTTCCAGGTGACAGGAAGCTGGCAAATATGATGCTTATCTACAACAAGGCCTGGAAGGAAGATCCTGGGAACTACAGCCCTGTAACCCTAATGGTTGTCCCCACACCAGCCATGGGGGCCTGCTCCTCAATGTCAAGGCCAAGAACATAATCCCCACCCTGGCCCCTGGTGAGGTGAAGCTGATCAACTTCAGTTGCAGCACAAAGCTAAAGGACTTGCTGTACAACTAGTTTTCAGGTGAGCCCACACTAGGGTGTGGTCAGGCACCAAAGGGCATTCTTTGCTGGGGTGGGAATAATGCTTCAAGTTGCTTTTTTCATGGAGGGTGGATGGGGATGGATTTTGTGGAATGGGAGCCAGCTGGGACTGGTGTGGGGGAACCAGCTGAACAAAAACAACCTGTGGAGGGTAGCAGAGGGGGGTTAAAAAAATTGTGCTGGTCACTCTCCTTTGCAGGCATAGAAAGTCTTGTGGTGCTATACCCCGCTCTTCTGCCTTGGCCTGTGATATTTTTCTTGATCAATGCAGGGGTGGGCACAGATAAAAGGCAGCGTTTTCCCTACTCCTGCATGAGTGTTTTCCTTGCACAAGGTTGGGCCTTCCTGGGGCTCACTCTGCCTTCTTTCAGTGTCAGGGACTTTCTTCTACAACCTAAAATTTGTCAACAAGGGTCAGGTGCTGGCAAGAAGGCAGCAGGTCACTGTGTGCCACTGGTGTAGTCCTCACATCCTCAGGGATGCCAGGTGAGGGCTGCATGCCCCTGATGAGCTCCATCTGTATCCCACAGGAAAGGAGGTGTACAGCCCACCAGAGGGGATAATCTTCCACTGCTGCCATGGACATCCAGCAATGATCTGGTCCCTGGGCATTCTGCTCCGTGACATGGCCTTCAACAGAGATGAGGACATTATTCTGGGCCATTATCTACTTCCTGCCATGGGTGTCTTGAGCTGGTACCTGGCTTTGCATTACATGAGGAATAACAGTGTTGGGAGATTACAGGTGGCATATGAGCATCCTGTTCTTGCAGCTATGGAGGAGACTGATTTCTCATGGTTAGCTGGAGGAACTGGCACATGTCCTACCACCTACTCTCCAAAACAGAGAATTGATTGGGAAGTTTGGGCACAGCCTGGGCACTGTAGACCCTTGAAAAGAGGGGACCATTGATCAGCAGCTTTTTGTTTTCTCTCCCCAGAGTGCCAGCACCTTGTCAAATGGTGTTTGTCCATGTGTCTCTTGGACAGACCATCACCGAAAACCTTTTCAAGCATTCTTGGCTGCAGGACATTCACCTGCCCCAGGAGATGGCAAAGATCCATCACCCTGCACAGTAGAATCCAGCAAGTAACAGCTCTACACATCTCAAGGCATCAAGAAGCCAAGAAAACCACACTCTTTCCCATAACCATAGGGAGCTGGGATCACACCTGATGAGATGCTTCTACTGGTCCTGGGAGAAGTGGCAGAAGGAGTGGCTAAGCACTCTCCGTGGTATTTGAGAAGCTATGGCAGTCTGGTGAGGTTTCCACAGACCAGAAAAGGAGAAACATCCCCACTGCAGACCCCTGGTATCATGGTCTTCCTGCAACCTGAGGTACAACTGTGGCATCCTGTGGTGCAATCATCCTTGGCTTGGCCACCAGCAGGGCAAAGCTGATTGACTGTGGTTGCAGCACCTTTCTTGAGGACAGCCTACCAGTCCACCCAGTTGAAATCAAGGTGAGTCTACACCTGGTGAGAGGGGGAACACTCCTGGTCCCAGGCATTGCACAGTCCAGCCTGGTTGGGCACTGGAGGGTGTGCTTTGCTGTGGTGGGGAATTTTTCAGCCAGTCGTCAAGTGTCTTTTGGTGGGGGAGGGCATGAATGTGGTGGAAGGGGGGCTGGTTCCTGGCCTTGCTGACAGCTTCCACCACCCACCCTGGTGTGGGGTGGGGGGAGCTTGACAAAAGCATCTACCCCTGCATGAATCCATGCATCAGCAACTTTGCAGGCCCTCAAGGAAGGGCTGGGAGCAGCAAAGGCAAGTTTTTTTCCCACCCATGGGGAGGTTTATTCCTTGCAGATAATGGTTGGGTCTTCCTCAGGCCTGTGATACAGTGATAACATTTTTCCTTTTGTCTTGTTTCCAGGTTTTTGTTTTTAGTTTACTTTCATGCATTTGTTATTTTATTTAAAAAAGAAGATTCTAGCTGGTGCCTGGACTGCATTGGGAAGTGCTGTTACTGACTACAGGTGGATTCACTGCCAGCGCCACCCTGGCCACTGTCTGCAGGTACATCTCCTTCAAGACCGATGAGGACATCATCTGGGACCAGCTCCTCTTCCAGCAGCAGGTCTCTTAAGGTGGGTATCTGTAGCATCGGGGGGTGAGGGGGTATGATGCCACCTTCTCAAAGCGTCTCTGCAGGGAAGCGCCCGGCAGGGCCAGCACACACGCACACACTCATGCTGGATAGCTTCTAAGATGGCGACAGCAAAGAGGCAGGAACAGTCTTTGTATGGGGTTCCACAGAGACACTTATTCCAGCCACGCACATGGATGGTTCCAGGGACAAAAGACAGAGCACCAGGGAAGGGTTCAGGGTTAAGTACGGGGGGAGGTAGGGGCAGAGAGAGCATCAGAGACCAACCGTGAGAGGGTGTGGGGATGCAAACAGGCAGGGCTAGGGTATGGGAACCAATAGGGGAACAGGGAGGGAGTGGCTGAGGGACAAGGACCAAAGGGACAACCAGGGAAACAGAACTGGGGTACATTAACATAACAGAACAGGGTATCCTGGGAAAAGCCTTTCTCACTCTGACCTGGGGAGTGTTTCTTCTACTAGGGTGCATCCCTTGAAGGGTCCTCAGGGACCCTTGTGCGGCAGGCTCACCAGTCTCCACAGGTACCTGGCCTCACAGCATGGGCAGTACAATGGGTAGCTGGAAGACAGCAGTGGGCACAGATGCTTCCCCCACCCCTGCAGGTACGAGGAGGATGATCTTCCAAGGGTAACTGGAGGAGGCAGCATAAGTCCTGCCACCCTGCACTCTATCAGAATGGAGAACTGATTGGGAGGTTTGGGTGCAGCTCTGAGCATGGTCAGCACCTCTGGCACTGCAAACAGAGAAGGCTCAACAGGAGTCTTCTCCAAATGACCATTTTCTGGTTTCTCTCCCCAAAGTGCCAGAGTGTCATCAAAGCAAAACAGCCTTTGCAATTGACTGAGCCTGTCAATTTGGTGGTGACGATGGGGTGTTTATTTGCTGTCAAAAATAAAACTTTTTTTGTAATCAGAGTATTTTTTTCACCCCTTTCCAAGCTTTTAGTCCCCTTCCTCTAAGATAACCCTTTGTGTCCTTCATGCACTGGCTTTATTGGAGTTGGGAGGAGGTTAAGCAACCTGGAAAATGAAACAGCCCATTGTTTCAAACTGCAGCAGCTACTTCAGTGACCCAGAACTGCCAAGAAAGGCACTCACCTTTTTGATGCTGCTGTCTGTCCCCTAACAACACACTCACCAAATCTTTCCACCCATCCCTAACAGCCCTCCACAGACCAAACAAAAGCCCATAAACCTGAGGGAAGGACAAACCATGCTGGGTGTTAAAAAAACATGCCCTCAATAAAACAAAAAATGGTATTATGCCATGTTAGTTATCTTTATGCCTACTTTGTACTAACCTCATGCCTTTTTGTGACCAGTAATTTGGTATAACTCTGCAAGAGCCACTAAAAATTGTCCCTGTCTCCATCTACAAAATTATCTGAGTAATATAACAAACACAATTTAAACTTTTCTCAACCAAACCCCAGCTGAACTGACCAAATATAGTAACTTTTTCTATAAGCTTTCCATAATTACTCATAATGCTTGTTTTTTATTTGGCCAACAAGCAATGTGTGGCCTCCAGCAATACTGGTACCATCATGTTCTATTCACTTGCCTGTCACAGATACACTGATTCTCTGGTTCTGATTAAATAAACTGTGCTTTGGTAAAAATAAATTTTAAAAAAGCTTTCCATATCGCTATCCAATTGTCACTCATTATTACTAACAATTTTTTTCATGCCTCTACTTGTATCAAGACAAAATAATAATTTCTTTTTTTTTTTTTCCTTGCTACTGCTGTTCCTGGTACCTCCCATTGGGAATCTTGATCTGGATATTCTGTTCAATTTGCTTTAATTTTCTAGTAGCAAGAACTTGGGAATCTCTTTGATTAACATGCCCATGCTAACAGAACTCTTAATAATTTTTCTGAAAAAAAATTACTAGATATCTTGATTTTAAGAAAAAATGTACTGATGCTTTACCTCTACCCCAGAAAAAGTGCTTATCTGTCACGGTTTAATATTGAAGCTGCAGTTTTCCCTGTGCCATAAAATGTCCAGCTTCAATGGAGTGGTTTAGAGGAAGTGAATCAGAAGATAGGTCCCCTACCACATGCCAAATAAGGTTTTGGTAGAGTTTTGTACATACTGAAAACCTCCAAAGTATCTGTTTATCTTCAGAATACCTAACATTAAGAACTATTCAATAGTTGAGAGTTTCTACTCAATAAGTACACAACAAAAAGCAAAGAGTTAACAGCACAGACAGTGATCTCTGTGATCACCAAACTAATTGTCTCCTCTTAACAGGTCAAAGTAAACCTGCTTACTTACGAGGTATCTCAACAGGGAAGGAATTTTATTTTTCAAGTCCAGGAAACATCCAGAGACAGAAAGCTTTAGTTTTGCATTGTCAAGATGGCTGTTCTTTGAAAACAGCTCTGGTCAAGCAGAGGTACTAACGTGGGATTGCGAAGGTCCTGAAACCTGCCTTGCTTTGAGAAATACTCCCAAAAGAGTAGCCAAGAGTTTCCAAGAGAAAAACACCCTTTAAAAGTCCAAAAGAATGATTCCTCTCAGACTAATGCTCCTGCCGGCCTCAAGAAAAGCTCAACAGAGGGGCAGTGCTACTTCAAACACTTCAGAATGGCCACTGCAGGGGCTACTGATTTCCTACTTGTCATGTGCCAGCTCGAAGAGTGGAAGTTCTTAACAGTATTCAGTGTCTACAGGGAGTATGCTACAGACAAAAACCACACCATTCCAGGAAACACCTCATTCCTTGTGCAGCTCCATGGTAGTACTGTCAAACAGTAGCAGACTAGGTTAAGAAAACAAGTTTCAAACTCATTCTTCAAAAAGCAAAAAGAGATCTGTTAAGAATATGAGGATCAGATCTTACTGTTCTATAGATTCTGCTCTGTCCTGATAGCATCTCAGTAATCAAAAGAAAACACAAAACATCCAGTTTTGGTCAGTAAAGTGTCCATTTAATAACCTCTTTAGCCACATTTCTCACCGCCTTCCTCCCACCATAAAATTTTAATTCGCACTTAAGCAGATGACACAATTTGATGGTGTATAACTTCAGTTTTTAAATCTGTACTCTTAATACTAAGAGTATCAGGGGCTAGTATTTGACAAAATTACATAGAAGTCAGATGTGCCCATGCAAAAGAAGCAGATCTTTATATACATTCCCTATTTTTTCTTATAAATTTAAATATTTAAAAAATGTATTTTCAAAATGTATAAAGTTTAGGGAATACCCCAAATGTATCTTAAAATAAAATGCTTTCTGGTTTCAAAGGTTATTTCAACAACGAAGTCTAAATTGCACCAGATAAAAGGCACTTGTGCTGTGTGATGTCTTAAGCAGGTATATGTTAGTTTTGTAATACAGTGTCTTGAATTCATGCAGCTGTCTCTGAGCATCAAGCATCATTAAAGCAGCCAAAAGAGATCATGAGTAAACTTGATTCCACAGTTGTAAAAACATACAGCATTGTGCTCCACCTTTGACTCTAGAATCAAACACTACTGAAAAATTGCTGTCATTCACATGGGAATTCAATCTACATTTCATTCTCTCATAAATTACAAAAAGTATGTCATTTAATTATGAAACTAAACCACCAGTCAACAGCGCAGTGTTCGAATAGTTTGTGCCACTGAAAGTCTGTTTTTATAAACAAGCTAGGGACTAGTTACTCAAGGAGCAGTGCATTGTGTTTTCAATTTCCATTTCACTGTTGAGATAAAAGCGCAGTCCTATTTGCCTTCATCTTCTCCAGCCTTTTCATTAAATGGCTATTGGTCATCTCCATCTCTTCTATCTTATCCAGTGCCGTTCTTAGCTATAAAATGAAAAAAAAAATTATGATCACTTTAGTTTATTTGGACTTTGTGCTTTTCTCAAGCTTTACAAGAGGAGTAAAAGTATTATATGTTTCATAAGAATGCCACAGAAGTTAAGATATAACACTTTCATTACTGTAGGCAGATAAAATAGAATTAAACTGTAAAAAATAATTGTGAAGCAACTGAAACATGAAGTGTATTCATTCCAAAAGAACTAGGTGCCTGCAACCTCCCATTACTTGAAAGCAATTTACCTAGAACAAGGTAAAGTACTGTCCACCACTATTACTTGCACACAGATACGTATTCCCATCACAGGTAGCAGGCATCATGCTAGTGATGCAGCAGCTCTTAAGCAAGAGTGATCAACAGCTCAGTAAAATACAGCTTTTTCCCAGAATCGTGTGAGGTGCAAGTTGGAAAATTCCCAGGCTGTCACTTGATACAGGGACCACGCATCTCTAAATAGCAATTTTTGTAGAAGGATTACTTTAGAATACTACAAGATACCACATTTAGAATAAATACTGCTTAGATGCTTCCTTTCAAGGAAGTACATTATTGAACTGTAGTTAGTATTACTTTAATGTGCTAGATGCCTTCTGAATGTAACACTGAGACTTGAAGGTTATCTCAAAAAACAATTTAAAGCTGTAACCGAAGATTACAAAAAAAACAGAGCTCGGAGGCAAAAGACAGTAGCTCAAGAGAAAAAGGAACATACAGCTGGAAAGGAAACCAAGTCAGTTACCTCTCGTTGAAGCTTCCTTTTTTCAGCTTTGAGTTCGTCTTCTACTTTTTCTGCATTTTCTGCTGCATTTTTATACCTTGCAACCTGTCCCTCAAGTCGTCCAATCTGTAAACCCAAACAAGACAAAAGGAACATACTCAGGTGTTCCACCTGGAATTCACCTGCCACCAGCTGCTCTTTCCAGGACAAAGCTGAGAATATACAGAAGGTTAAAGAACACACCTTTTAAAACACGTTTAGATCAGCAAACTAATTCTTTAGAGAACAGAATCAACATAAGCAGAGAAAGAAGAGTTGGAATACAAAAAAATTAAGAATTGGGAAACACATGGGATTAAAAACAGAAGTGGAAGTTGAAAAGCAGAAATCATATGAAAAGGTGCAAAGCCGAAAGGAGACTGTGAACTGTTATCAGGACATGATGAAAAGAGGTCTTGAGCCCAACCACAGAGTTCAGCAGTAAAGAGAGGGCTTAAGACAAATCCTGACTGCAGATGTTAAAACCCACTGGCTGGATAGTTCTATGTACAGCTCCCTGCTACCCCTAAATCCACAACAGGCTACTACACTGAATCTGTGCAAAAGAGAAAAGATATGCATCTATGACTTTAAATTATAATCCTTTATGTAATTTTTAGGTAATAATCTGTAGTTAAGTTCCTAAAATACAAAAGTATGGCAGAATATAAAGAGCAACTGAATCTACACATTCAAAAAAATCAATTTATTTAATTTAATTACTTGTAAGAAGGTTGTACATAATTTACTCTCTAAATTCAAGAGTTATGCATTTGTGAAAACAATCACACTTTGTAAGTCAGTAACATGGTTTTATAGTTCAGTATCTTGGTAGATTTTCTCTTACAGTTAGGCTGTGCACAGGTATTTAATTGCAGGAAATACAAAAAATGTGTATGCAAACTAAATATCAAATGGTAAATTAAATGATGAAAAATGCTTTCATAGTTTTTGTTGAAAAAAGTATTGTAAAAGTGTGCAGTGTAATAACAAACATGAATAAAGACACTTACATTTTGTTCCAAAGTAGTTATATCTTGTTCAGCTTTTGAAAGCTTAAATTTGTATTCACTAATTTGTCTGTTGGCATCTCCTAGACAAAAATTGACATGAATGTTAGTCAAAGAACTCTCTCAACTAGCAGTTTCCCTTTTAATTAAAATTAACTAAAAAGATCATTTTATTGAGAAGTCCATACCCAGGATCACAAAGAGGTAAATGCTCTTTCAGCAATCTTCAAGAGTGTGGAAAGGAAGCAATTTTCCTTTATTTAGAGAACACAACTACTGTCTCTATAAAAATGTGCATTAAATTTCATGAGCACCAATGAGATACATACCTTTTAAAACACATTTAGCTCAGCAAACTAATTCCTTAAAGAACAGAATCAACAAAATAATCAACACATATTGCAAAATGTCAGACCACGATAAACCTAATACCAGCAGCATTCAGCTTAGACATCTGTAATAATATTTGAATAATAAGGAGCACAAGGCTTGAACTTGACTGATAAACTCTAAGGAGCTTTGCAAATTATTCTGGTGTTACATTTGAGCCCTCACATTGCCAGTGCTTTGTTCATATTCATTGACACAAGCATATCAAATGACAGTCTGTCAAACAAGCAAGTTTTCAGCTGAAGAAATAGCTTGCTTGAAAATTAAAAGCAGCTTAGTGCTTCTATAAAGCAACACTAAATATTAGGTTAAATAAATTTTCATGTTTTGCTTCAAGACAATAATCTTCTAGATTAAGTTTCTATGTCAAAGACTGAACAAAATCATCATGTAGAATATATACTAAAAAAAATCTTAGTTGAAATTCTATTGCCTAAAAATTGTATTCAAGTAGGGGCACCCACTCTAGGCAAGGTTATCAACTGGAAAATAACTTCCCAGAATGTTGTTATTCAACACTGAAAGAGATAGATTTTTAAGCTATTCTGCAGTGAGGAATTCCACGCAAGGACATTTATCAACAAAAACCTATCTGCTCAACAATATAGTCACTCACAATGCTACTACACATTATTGTGTTGTACTGCTACTACAATATTGTCACTCACAATGCACAACAAAAGGAGTTTGAAGGCCTCTCTGTAAGAATAACTTTGAACAGTCACTATATACCTACTTTGCATTTCAATTAGCTGCAAGTCAGAGCCATTCTCTAAGCCTATTACATCTGGATTCATGCCATCACTTTTAGAGTATTTCTGTCGTTCTTCTTCCAACTGCATCTTCAGTTTTCTAACCTGAAAAAGGAAGTGTTTCTTTAGGAAAAGAGACTCCCAGAAGTTCAGTAGCTGTGTATCTAAATGTTCAATGGTAGAAAGGCAGAGTAGTCCTGAGATACCACTGGCTGAGAAGGTTCTATAAAAAAGAATAGCAGAGCAGTGCAGGGCAGTCACCCCCTGAAGTCTGTGGCTGCAGCCCCCCAGCCCCATCACTGGGTGAGTATCCTCTGTATGTCAATGCACAACCCAAGCCCACCAGTTTGGTCAGTGCTGCAGTGACATCTGTACAGTGCAGGAGCACCCAGTAACTAACCCAGCTCACTTTTCAGAAGAGGAGATGGCATCAAAACTCCGCTTATGGATTTCTTCTACTGCCTATCTTTTCCACTCTAAACACACATGAAGATATTGAACAATATCCTAGTGAGTTTACTGAGAGAATAATCCATGGCTTTTTTAGGGGGTCCTCTCTCATACTCCATCTGGAAACAATGGTCCTAGGCAAATCTGTAGTGCACATTAGTCTTTAACAGTTCCATTCCATGCTACACAAGCTGTCTCTCAATTTTTCCAGTTGTCAGGGAATATAGATTTCTCAGCTGTGTCCTCTGCGTATGGACATTATGAAAGAAGTAGGAGCTACTTTATCGACACTTAGAAAAATATTGTCCTACAGATTAGCAGTATGTGAGTTAACTTGCAAAATCCCCATTCATGATACAAATAAAGTATTTGATAGGTAATTTTAAATTATACAGTGATAAACATGTGCATACATATTTTTATATATTTAATACTATAACTTTTTGGCATTCCAAATGAGTATCTATACTATATTTAAGGTTCATTCACAGCAAAACCAAATGTTGACAATGGTTTAAATTCGCAATGTCTTCAACTAGAAGAGCAAAAACTGTAGTAATCTTAACAATTGCTCAATGGCTATATGTTTGCTTGAGTCCTTTCTTCTCAAAACAGAGTTGTATTCAAACACAACTACTTTGATAACATTAATTTTCTCTTTGAATAACTGAAATGATCAATGAAATAGTATCACTCGGGAATTTTGAAGAAAATGCCACTTGAGCTTATGAGAGTGTAATTTTACTGACTTTAATATTTCTGTATAAGACAAAATAAAAGAAAGAGTTTTAAGTATGAGCACTAAAAGTAGAGTCAGGAACAAGTTAGATTTCAGTGAATCAGTTAGTGAAAAGAGGTTTCCTTACCAACCAAGATCAAAGTCCCATGGATAAGGACACTGGCAAGAGGAACTGCTGATTCCTGGCAGTTGGCAAGGTAAGAAATTGAGTACTTTGTTTTGCTTTAGTGCTTACGTATTTGATTAAGCACCTTTGGTGCTTAACATTTGTTTACTGCTTATATATAAATAGTCTGCAAAACGTTACACAAAGGTCTATTTCTGAAATAAGCAACTTATTTTACCTGGGACAGTAATTCCTCCTTTTCTCCAGCCAGTTTTTGTAGCCTGATATCTAAAACCAAAGAACACAATTAAAAATCAGAAAAATCTGTAACTAAGAATATGTTTTTCACAACTTTTTGTTACATTCCAAATGAAATGCTCTTCAAAACTAATAGTACTGGGACCACAAAACTTTGATAATTCACTAATAACACAACAATCTTCACATAATAGCAGGAAAAAGAAAAAAATATTTCATTCACATTGTTTATTAGTATAACAAGTCTAAAAGCAAGACTTCAGAGTTCAGCAAATCTTTAAAGCAAATTAACAGCTAAAGATTTTTTTTTAATACTAAAACAGTTTTGTCCCGTATCTCAAACACCCATTTCCAACAGAAGTTTCTTCCGATTGTGTATTCTTTTCCTTGTCATACTTGAAGGTTGTTGTCATTTCAGGGAAGCCACTAAGCGTCCCCATATGTTTAAAAAGTTCGCAAAAAGAGGTCCCAAATGACAGAAAAAGTACCTGGAAAAGGACCCGCAGGAATGCAGCAATATCTCTACTTAGTGAGAAGATCAGCAATGGCTACAAAACAGTCTATCAAGCTAACCTGTGCTAAGACTTGAGCAGCTCCCTTAGAAATTGTAACTTGGACAGAAATGAAGCATAATGGCATTTGTATTTCCCTGTGAGGGGGCCACAGCAGAGATACATATCAAGTCTAATTTCTGTCAATACAAAAATATGTAACTATTATATATTATGTACAAGTATAATTCAAGTACATACAGATGTTTTTCTACATGTTAACAGAGTTTTACAGTGGACTGACCTTGCATACGATAACTTGCTGAACCTAAGGATATAAGCGAATTACAGTAACTTAAACCCTGAACCCCCAATTAGTGTCTCTGTTGCCCCTGTCACTTTTTAAATGGTTTTAAATTTGAATGTTTCTTTTTCTAATGAATGTGATGGAAGACTGCACTTGCTGTTCTTTCTTGATTATGCATACTTCTAAATAATTATTTTTATGAAACACAATGGAAAACATACTAATCCAAAAGATGACACTTTTAAGCAAGATGTTTTCTGACAGTTTTAAAACAGGAACTGAATCAAGACAACTAATTAGTTTCAAACATCTAAGCACATATTTTTTCTTACTCAAAAGATACATATGTCTTTTTACTCAGCACAAAAAATTAAAATCAATCCTGAAAGTTGTGTAAGCATATCTTCCAGAAACATCACAGGTGCTTGCATCTGCAACTGTAAATCACACCCACTGTGAATGAGAGGCAACAAAGACCTCAAAAACTATAAAGTATGCTAGGATATTTTTACCTAGTGGTCCTTCTCCTGCAGATTCCAAGACCTGAGCAGCTTCCTGTGATACGACTGTTATTGTACCAACCACTGATTCATGGTTTACATCACCATTTGGTGTGTCATCTGGAATTATAACTAATCCATGTTTCTAAAAATGCAAAAGAAAAATTAAACTAGTCATACAACAGAAGTGCTAAAACAGAAATCAACAGAAAGGTTTTTTAAGAGCTTTTCAAGTTCATTGAAACAGTACAATGATATGGACTATTTATCCTACCCTAAGGTCAGGTTTTCAGACTGCACAAAAATAGTAACCATTCTTCCTCTTTTTTACTGACCTTGATTTCATGCCCCATTCCTGGTTTTCTGTTACTGTAAAGTAACTACTACCAACATACCTGTCCTCTCTTCATTGTTTCCTTCAGGTCAGCCAACTCCTCTCTGAGCTCATCTCGCTCATTCTTAATGCAGTCAAAGTAATCTTTCTGTCTTTCTAGGGCCTGGGCTCAGGCAGATAGCAAGAAAAAGAATGGCACAGAGAAAAAGCATATGACAGCAGAAAGATATTCTACAAGTAAATACAAAGAGCTCAATAAAAGTAAAGAAACTAAAAGTGCTTTTAAAATATGGAGTAACATACATCTCTGAAAACCACCTTCCCCAAGTTGCATATCTAACTTCATGCTGCGTTTGTCATGACGTTTTTTCAGACAAGTCTCAGTAGATTTTTTTTTTGAGAGATTTTTATTTAGTGAATTCTATTTTTTGGTAAATTCTGATGAACTAAATTGAGTACCAAAAGAATAAGTATACATACATACATTCATTCTTGGCACTCTGTGACAAGAAATAAAATTTGCTAAAACTCAAATGGCAAAGATCCTAAAATGTTACATCTATTGAAGTAATTTCTCTGCCTTTTAAAAGTTACAGAAGTAGAAATCATACATCATAGCGGACCTTGAATGCATCCACTCACAAATACTAGCGTATTTACTAGTTGCTTAAGGGTTACAACACCATTTACTAAACCCAAAGCAATCAGTTTTAGAGGAAAAAAAAAGCAGCAAACACTAGTAGCACTATTTTAGCACAAAAAATGTATGGCAGCTAGAAGTGAAATATGGATGAAATATAGATAGGTCTGACTATCTATGCTGGAGTGGTGTTACCTGGCAGTTAGTTGGACACTTTAACGTGACTGGGCAGCATTCAATACTGCATGCATTACAAATAATCCTCACCAAACAACAACTGCAAAAGTATACGCACACTTTTGCCAAGAAAATGATCCAACTAAACCTTATGTTAAGCATGAATGTGTAGGAATGGATTGATACCAAGAAAGAAATGGAAGTGCATACATTTGTACTGCACTTGCCCCATATAACTAACTGCAGTATGCTGAATTTTAATAATCATTTAGAATCTGTATACTAGAGCAACGTTTCAAAGCATTACTCAGTTTCAACAGAAAATCTTGACAATTTGATGTATTAGTATGTAAATGTAACATTTAAAATAAAGGCAAATCAACATGTATGAAAACATTAGCTAACATCTTAATTTAAAAATTCATAAGATGTCCTTTTATTTCCTAGCACACACTAGATCTCTAACTACATTATAAATGAAGAATTTTAATCCTTACATCATTTTGTGCTCTACTTAAAAGACACATACGTCTTTTTAATTTTTGAAGACTAGAGGCAGAGATGGAAGGGGAAGTAAGCTCACCACTTGAGAGAATGGACATAGTGGCCCAGAATCACACACAGATTTTATGTACTTGACAGTGTCCTGTGACAATGCTGACCTTCCCCAAATATTTTTTCTATTCTTGCTCCCTAATACACAAGTGCTGGAAATCAGAAAATTCTGATGGGGAGGGAAGTGAAACTGATATAACTATATATTTCTACCTATGTAGATCTAAGTAATCATTCAAAACCAGTAAAAATCCTAGTTGTTTGTATGCTCAGAGTTCAATTTGACATGGATTTTGCACAAAATCTACCTCTGCAATTCTTCTGTTGGGACAGGGAATAGAAATCAGGACATCAAAGCTCTGCAGGCATGTTTTACCACACTGGTATGAGCAAAATCTGATCATATGCCAGAATGCAAGAGACATCTGGGGTGATATGTTCTAAATATTCCAAAAAGCCTTCATGAAGCCTTCATACCAAACTCAGAGTTGCCATTACTAATTGAAAATTTGGAGCCACTAAACAGTAAAATAACTGTATATTTCAGCAATATAACCCAAAGCTGTAAGTCAGTGTCCTCAAACTGATCTAATTTAAGATCAAATATAACCACGAATTTCAATCACTGTGTAAACAGGACAACATAAGAAGGCAGGCGTAAAACAAACTTGTGCTATTTTTGTTCTGTTTGCCTCCCTTCTTTTCTCTGAAAGAGCTAAAAAGTCTTGTATACATTGTAAAATTAGGTTACAATTCTAGTTGCAATCTATATTGTGAAGATCCTCAGAGTTGGAATAGAGAAAAAATTACCAAAGCTGCTCAGTAGGAGGAGAAAGGCTCAAAAACTGTGAGCTAAGAAAAGTATGTAAACTTTTATAGATATGAGAATTAAAATAGCAGCATTTTTACACTTTCGTATCTAGGAGACTTCAACTCTGAGAGTTAAAAAAAAGAAACTAACTAGAAAAATAACAAGCTATGGTGTTTATAAGAACACAAACTGGCAGGGCAATTTTGGCTAAAGGAAAATACATCTATCTTGTCATTCTGGCTGGTAGCTATATTTGAATATGGGAAATGCTTGTACTAACTCTGGAAAGTATTTGAGAGAGCACAAAAATATTGCACAAATTGAGACAGTCCAGTATAAAAATGTGAGAAATAAGTATGGAAAGAATAGGGTAAATTAAAGATAAAAAGCTTTCAGAAGAAAGTTCAGAAAACTTTAGAATGTTGAAATTTTTTTATGATGGAAGACAAAGACTGAAATATGAAAAAAATCTAAGACAGCACAGCTTTTGAACTGGGTACTGTCACTTAAAAGGCAACTTTTCAGAGTGACTTGAACTCCAGTAAATAAAATAATTTTCAAATAAATCTGCATATACTGAAGTATGGTGTAAAATTCAGGTAGTAAGAAATGACCCCTGAGCTGTTAAGAGGCAGACAATTCCTTTTTAAAGACTTTCCAATTAACTCCCTATCACCACCAGGCAATCTACTTGTGTCCCAGATCAGCCGCAAGTTTAGAGCCATGCAGTGATCACTAAGGGTCAGGCTGACTAAGCTCTTTGACTTCTGCACTGCCCAGAAGCAAAGCTGACAAACCCTGCCTGACCTACATTGGCTGCATAGTATCAGCACAGTTCTTCCTGTACCACCTTTCTTCCTATACAGGAACCCTACAGATGCTCCTCAACAGGTCATCTACAACCAGTGTTTCAATCATGACTCTCAATTCCCCAAGTATTTCGTGTGTCATATCACAAAACCAGCTTGGTTGTGTTGCATCTAAGCTAACCAATCCTGCAAGGATCAGAAGTGTAATACAGGAACAAGCAAGTTGGCTGCAGAAGTCAATTCAAGATCGTATTATTTACCACTAGGCATGCCATTAAAAATTTGGTTAAAAATTGTAAAATTTTATGTGTAACAGTTCGTGTTACAGATTTAATTAGTACTACTTATCATTATGCAATTAAAGCATGGTTCATTTTCTGAAGAAGAGAAAGACTGCAAAACATTTTATACATTGAAGTTGGGAGTGGCCTTAATTTCTTTGGAGTACACAGCATTCCTTGGGGTGTAGAGGGCATCCATCAACTTCTAAATTTAAAAAATACCTTTCCTCCCACATTTGATTCATACCCCTATTTTTTTATCTTTCCAATTAATTGTCTCCTGGAGATCAAACACTTCTTTGGTTATGGAGTCTATATTCTCCTGCATACGTTGATTCTCCTGTGGTAAATAGGATGAGGGAAGAATAAAAGAGGAAAAAGAAGTAAGGAAACAGAAAAAAAATCCCAAACGTTAAAACAGATAAAGGAAACTAAGTAATAAAAGTCAACCAAAGAGTTTATGAGCATGAAGTTACAGAAACAGTGTGCAGTTTAACATAATATATTTCGCATGAATCCATGCAAGAGAATGGTATTTAACTCTATTCAATGAATGTTGTTGGGAAAACTTAATGCAGCTAGAGTTACTTTTCTTTAGTGACTGTTCCCACTGCAGTCTGTGGATAGAAACAATTACTCTGCTGTAATTTCCAGATACCTTCAAATCCCCTTTGGAACTGAATAACTAATGTTAAAAATTGGTTTTATTAATGTTTTGCAAAGAAAATAATCTTCTTGGAAGTATAAAGAAGGGAGTTTGAATCAAACATCCAGGAAGCAAAAGACAACTGCTGAGTGCTCTCTGAATGAATACATATCAAGTGTAGTCCTATTTTTTTACCTATCACTGCATTTTGCTGCCTGCCCCGCAAACATAATTAAATTCTTAGCTATGAAGATGACATAAAAATTTTAAGGGCTAGAGACAATTTTTTCCCCTCTTAATGAGTGAACTTGATTTTACACCTGGGAATGAAGACAATATCTGCAAAAAGCTACATGGCTTCAGCTAGATTTTCTGTTAGTGTTAATAGACGGGGAAACAACAAGTAAGTGGTAAATATGGGTCAAATCTTCAAAGGGACTGGATGTATTCGCGAATATTTGATACATGCTACATTTTACCAAAGCAAACACTCCAGACAAATCTGCTGTATATTCTTGGTTCATATATTTAAACCCCACAAAAACCCAAACAAGAACATGCAAAGTTGTTCTTTAATTCTCAGCGAACTCAAAGATAACTTAGAGCAAGCAACAGAGCTACAACAGAATTTTTTAGAGATTTTTGCCTGTCAGCATTTATCTGACTCAAAATGCTGATACTTAGGGCAATCTCAATCCTTTTCTTCTGCTAGTAAGTCATATCAACTCCAGTTCATGAAGCATAATACTTCCAAAACAGAACTGGGACTTTTTAGAAAGCCTTTGGAGTTATAGTACTACCACCTAGAGAGCACAAGAGTATAGTGAAGAAATAAAGGATCAATGAACTATTATACAGCTTTTGAAAATGACAGTGGAAACTTTAGCCTATACACTTAATGATAATCAACTTTTACTGAAATGAAGAGACAGTGAGAAAATTACGTAATAACTGAACTACAACTTCCAACCAAAATCACTGGGAAATGGACATCCACATAGTGCTGACAAGATATATTTATATATATAGAGATACATATATATTTCTTTGTGGACCATTTTAAAATGAAGCCTGGAAACAGCTCAGGGATTTCAGGGTGAGTGGGTTTGTTTCCAGAATAAAAGGGAAAAGGGTGAAAAGAACAGGGTGATAAGGGAAAGGAACATACTGCACACCCAGCAACATGGTTGTGACCCACTAACAGCACTGTTGCTGCGTATTATGCTTGACTGGTAAGCAAACAAATATTCACTATGGCAAACTTCAATGGTTGATACAAAAATCTGAAATAACTGAAATGGAAACTTCTGGGAAAAGCAAAGAATAACATTTGTTATTATCCACACATCAGAACTTCTAGCTATGGAAAATCATTTTAGCCACACAAACACTAGTTCTGCCCTCACAGCAAAGAAAAGATATAAGGAACATTCATGAGAGAACCACAATTCTCACAAGAATTACAGGTTTTACAAGATGTAATACATTTGAAAACCTTGCACAGACATTTTCAGCTTCATAAATTTAGGAGGATCAGTAGCTTAAATTCTATCCACTAAAACAAGATAAATTCTTTCTTAAAAATGCAAGATAGTATTTCATCTCGTTTTGTGTATGATTCCCATTCAAATCTTACACTGCATTTATTTGAACAGGTTCTATCATGCACTCATATGAACATACCTCTATCAATGCATCTCTCTGTCGAAGGCCCTCTTTAAGTTCATCCAGCTTATGCTGCAGAACACTGCAGGTGTGTTTCTGTCTTTCCAATTCCTGTATGAAATAAATCCATTATTTATATTTATTTTGAGTTATGTAAGAAATTACTGCAAGGATTTGAGAAATTTCACCTACCAAGCAATTAAAAAAAATCACAGAATCACTGAAGTGGTTTAGATAAGTTGTCCAGCCACTTACTACACAGAAAATTTTATTTAATAAATTGTAGAGAGAAAAGATGCCATAAAGACTTAAGCCCAATACTTACAAGTAAAGCTACTCTGAATGTTTCCAGCTGTTGTTACTAAGTACTCCAGATATCTGTAGTTTATAGTTAGAAAAAAAAAAATACCTTTGACTTCTCTTCATTCTCCCTACAGAACTCTGCTATCTGTTCTTCTTTCTCCTCAATAACATCCTTTAAAGTATCCACTTGGTAAACCAAGTTGTTTTTCTCATTGTCTAGTTGAGCATTGGAAACCATAGCTTTCTTGTACTTCTCTTCAACTTCAGCTAGTGAATCCTACAGATAGCAGAAAAGTTTACATTAGTCTTTTTGATGCACTGTTACAATGTCAAAATACCACCATAATGTTAAAGTATGAGATGTGAGTAAAATTATCCAACCATTTTTGTTTCTGAAATACATTCTTTAGAGATTCCAAGTCACAGTTCAGTTCCATTATTCAACTTAGGTCATATACAACAATGAAAAGTTATCATTACAAAAGCATGAAAAAATACAAGGTAATATTCCACTTGCATTTTCTACTCAGCCACATTCACTGCAACTCAGAGGGATACAGTAATAATATCACAACTTCACATTCTACTACGTATCACATATTCTCAAGGCATGCATGAGAAAACAGTTCAGAATGAGGCAACAAATCTAACAGAGAGGACTTGGACAATTAAATCGGTAAAAGAGATCATGAAAATAATTCTAAGAGTAGCTTTAACTTAATGTTCATTATTTAAGTAGTGCCCTATCACCTTAGATTCAAAATTTTAAGATAATCACATTATTCCAGTAATAAGGATTCGCTATTTTAACAAATATTTTATCTTCGTTTTTTTAATGAAGATTTTTTTTACAAGCATGTAAAGACTCACATACTTGATTTTCCACCTAAAGGTGTATATATGCCTTGCTATATAGCGTCTTACACAAATCTCCCCCACCTACCGTTTTATCCTATTTTTAGTTATATATGGGGTTTTTTGTCAGAGCTGTAACAAATGTGAACCATTTAAATATTTAGAACAACTATCACTCCAAGCACTTTTAAGCATCCATTATTTCAATATACATTATATGTGGGTTGAGGTTACACGTCAAGGTCCATTCCAACCCCTTAACATTCTATGATTTAAAAATAATAAAAAATTATTTTCAGAGTCCTAATTTTAGAATTGAAACAGAACTATTAAGCAAATCCCTAGACAAAGTAGATCTATGCCCTACTACAAATCTGCTTATACTTCATGTAATCTGTTCCTTGAAGGCATATGTAGAATTATCTCCATTTTTAATTATTATATACAGTAGAAGCACTAGCACAGAAAGGGCATGAAGCTTGGGTTTTCCTGAAAATAGAACAGTGAGACTAAGGTATTAAGATAAAAGGTGCCAACAATCTAAGTTTTCTAAGAAAATACTGAAGACTGCTATCCATTAAACAGTAAAATTGTGCAATCATTTTTGCTTTGGAATTAGAGTCATGTCTTCTCTTTAGAAATATCAAGTCACAGTTCAATATTCTGCTATAAGAAAGTAAAAAAAAATCCCTGTCCCCAAACCATATTCCATGTTGTAAATCTCCGGTTTGACAAAGCTGTCCTTAGAGTATGTATTTTACCTTTTATAATTTTATCATAATCACATGTATTTATACATTCCTATTCCATTCACTGAATGTTGGAATTTTCTGCTGGCAAAACACAGTTTTTGAAACCGCAGAAAAAAATAACTACAGATCAGAAGAGACAAAACAGTGTAAGTTGTGAGAATATAAGAAAAGTACCGCTATCATCTGGGAAGTAGTAGCAAATAGCAAAGATGACGCAGAATAAGAAAAAAGAAAAAAAAATGAAAAAATATAAACATAAATGCATGAATGTAATTCTGAAGATTAAAACCAAAAAACCCATTTTTTTGTGATGCTGTAAATATGAAAAATCTCGTAAAGATTGGCAAAACAAAATGCTAGAGACAGCAAACCTAAAGACTTTCAAAGAATAATCCAATTTAGAGTAAAAAAAAAGAAAATATTAGGATTATAATGAATGCTATAGTAATTTCACAGGGAGATATGAAATTTAACAACAACAAAAAAAAACAACTAGAAAAACCATCCAATTTGATTACTGCTGTGAATGGGGTGACTGAGGTCATGTAGTAATTTAGGTTGGCAGAGATCTCTGAATGCCATCTGGTCCAATCTCCTAACTAAAGAGGGTCAACCAAGATCAGACTGCTCACAGCTCATCTCCACTTTAGGTATCTCCAGAAATCTAGACTGTAGGTGGTCAACCTTGCTGGATGACCTGCACCAGTGCTTGCTTTCCTTATGAAAACGCTTTCAGGTTTTTTTTTCTTGACTTCTAATTGGAATTTCTACTCCTACAATGCAATTTTTGTCTGTTGCGTATTTCCCTTACAAGTCTGCCCTCTATTCTTCAGACACGCTGAAAACAGCAACAGTATTGCCAAACACTTCTCCAAGACTTATCAAAGCCCATTGTCTCAGCCTCTTACTGTATGCCTCGTGTTCCAGGACTCCAGCCTTAAAGATAAGACCAGGATGGGGTTTAAAACACTGTATTAGAATGTCATTAATCAAAATAGCAATGGCAGAGAGAGAGGAGGGTGAATCTGCAGTTACAGAAGAGGAATAAATTGATTTGAATACGAAAGAGTGGAAACTGCTTTTGAGAGAGAAGCTAAGTTATGTCTAAGTCTCTAACACGTCAAAAAAACTGAAATATTGCAAAGAGTTCTTTGCAACAGCCTTCTTTTCATGTATTACACATGTCCCCCATGGTTCAAGAATTCCATGTAGTTTCACGAAGTCTTCCAGTTTGACTTAACATAATTTCTGGAACACTTGAAGGCAGCTGTAGGATTTTTAAGGATGAAGCAGTGGGAATGGGGTGGAATGAAAATAGATAAGGCTTTGCATATAACCTAAAGCTATGAAGAAATACCACCCACAACTTTACCAGTAAAGTCAAAGTGCTATAAAAATTAGCTTGCTTGGCTAGAACAAGATTATTCAAGCCAATAGACATCAAGAGAGTGCACAGTTAACAGCATAAAAGAAAAATTTTGAAGAAAGAAACAGGACTCCTTTCCAGTTGATGCAAAGAAATATATAAAGAAGCAACCAAACTGAATCAAACTGTGGCAGGAAAAGATGTGAAGACCTAACTATACCAAAACCAGCCACATTAGAGTTTATTCTGCTAATAGCTAGCATATTTGTAGCCAGGTAAAACTCACACGTTTAGCAGAATAAGGGCAACCAGAGAGCTCAGAAGGTAGTGTGATTACAAATCCCCATTAGTCAACCACTGGAAAAAACCCAACCAACCAACCAAAAACCCCAACATTTAAATGTAATGTAAATGCAGGTATCCTAGTAACTCTCCTATAACATACACAAGACAAAACTGATCAAGTACAAGTTGAGAAAAAGGTAGTACCTTCCTAATTAAAAAAAAAGTTCCCAAAAGAATCTCTATGGAATGAGAATTAACTTAGGAACATATTATTCAGTATTAGCAATAACATAAAATGCACCTCAATTCTGAAAGCCAAGCATAGATGAAGATCTTACTATTGCACACTGTGCTCTTTGGTAACTGTAATGGATTATAATAAATAATAATCCATTAGCCATGAGTGAAAACAGTAGTCATGAGATGCTGACAAACACATAGAGGTGTGAGAGTTAGATCCATTCTAAAGATATGAAGCAGTCTCACATTGCACTCAATCTGTGTCTCACATGTCTATGCCTAATAATCTTGTAATCTACTACTCTTTGAAGTGATTTTAATATTCTTATGAAAATATAACTAAACCAAAACATTCTTCATCTGTGCATATTGCTATCGGGTTGAAAGTTACCTTTAAAGGTAAAGTTATCCTTTAAAGAGGCAATAATTTTTGCAACTCTACACATCTCATATTACATATTTTCCCCTTACTATATCATCTAATACATAGTTAAATTGAAGAAATTTAAGGAAGCTGATAAATACAGCACTGTTACATACTCTAATACAAGAAGCATTCATTCAATTCAGTCTCTATATGGATATAAAACATATATGAAAAGTTCTCTTTACTTTTCCATGAAACCATTCACAATTAGACAATAGGAAAGAGAACAAATATCCTGAAAAAGATTTGTAAGTCCCATAATTTGTTGAATTCTGTTTCCCTTCAACACAAAACAGTAAGAAGTATGATTATTTTAAATTTACTACACTGTTAATTGTGTGGAATTGTATATAAGAAACGCATACAAACTAGTTTAAACAATTCAAAAAACAGACAAATGTCATGTGGAAGACTACACCTAGTCCAGGTAGTTCAGTGTGCTGCTGCAGTGCAAACTGCAGATTCCACCCCTGGGTGGGAGGAAATGGCTGAAGTCCCCAGCAAGAGCAGTGATGTGGCACTGACCCTTTGCACAACACAGGGTATGGGGACCTGTGGCACCAGCCAGGTGAGCCACTCAGAGATTCAGCAGGAGCCAATGGCTCAGCAGGAAGAGCCCAGACTAGTGTGTGCATGGACTGCAGATAGGAGAGCCCAGGGATTGCTTCGTTCAGGGTCCCTCCTTGGCAGCACACAGCTTGATCTTGAGTTGGTTATGTGTGACTGTGCCGTGATTAAAGAGAAATCAGACGTCTGAGACTCTGTTATGGGAAACCTGTGGCTGAGCCTGTAAGGAGACCTAGACTGACAGTGTGAGGATGGTGTGTGCAGCCAGTCTCGTGCAGCACCCATTGACTCATTGGGTGATTCACTGGGGGTTTCACTCCCAGCAGCGAAAGTCTGGGGTAGTGGGAATGTGACTTCCACAGCGGATGCTGGATTCTTAGACAGGAAAGTTTCCTTAGCACTCATTAGCCTAATGCTAAAAAAACTCATTAGCCTAATGCTAACAAAACAACCTGTGATTTAGAGAAAATAATGGGAATATAAACCATAAGCATAAAAAAAAATTCTTTTTTAATGGAAAAGGATTAAAACTAAATTAATTTTCTCCTGCAAGCAATATGCCTGCCCAAATTAATTGCAGCACGTCTTTCAAAATTATTATTTTGGTTTTGCTTTATAATATGAAGTATTTGCTGAAACTTGGAAGATTAATTCTTAAGATTTTTGCCGTGATACTCTCTCATTTCTTTGTTCTCCATTTGATACCTAGTAATTATTTTGTGTATCTGTTTATTTGCTAACAAACCTCTAAAAATATAAACTGAACATCTCATTATCTTATCAGAAAACACCTATATACATAAAAATATCAAAGTTTAATATTCTTCTAACATTAATCAAATAATGAACATATGCAATCTCATGTACATTTTAAGCTGATGCTCCTCATGCATTAAAAGTTAGAGACATGCTTTAAAGAAATTTAAAAATTTGTTAGTGCAGCCATTATATGTTAGTGAAACCAGTGATAACTCCATTATCCAAAAACACCCATTCAGAATGCATGCTTGGCAGGAGCCCTGATACCTTTAATTCTTTAAGTCCCTGCATGTATCTCCCTTCTACATCATGTATCTGGTCCTTAAGATCATAGATATCCTGCAGGACATAGGAATGAACCATTGCATAAGAAGTATGGGGAAAGTCAAAAAAGCATTAAAACGTTTACATGCACTTCTGTCAAATGACAAAGCCTGCAACAATTCCCAGAAATTATAATTGATTCACAACAACTTGATGGAAATTAAGGTTTTGTTTATAACCCTGACTCCAAGCCATCTCAAATAGGACTGAATTGTTTGAAATTCGACATAAACAAAGTCTTGTCTTAATAAGCTAAACTCTTGAACCACAATTATGAGCATAAAGAATAACATGATAAGTTACCAAGAAAGTAAAGAAATCCTTCATGATTTCAAATTACATCCTCATAACATTTTCTTATTATTAGAGAAGTTCTGTATTTTAAAACAATCTTCCTATTTAAATTAGCTCCAAATTCTCTGAAAATGCAATTTACCCGTAATTCACTGAGGGAGGCATCAGGATCCACCAAACTACTTGCATCTCCACTTCCTCTCCTAGATGAGTTGCCACTCAGAGGAGTTGCATTTACTGAATTGCGAGATGAGGGCTTAAAAAAGGGAAAAACATTGTATCAGGAATCATATGCTTATTTCTAGTATACTTGACAATACTCTTTGTAAATTTCTTCACAGTCAGAGAAGAGTTTTCTCTCTTGTTTTTCTTAATATTAGTTTACAGATAGTATTTTCCATTGCTTATTTTCCAGCACTAGTGTTTCTTCTTGGTAAAATGTTGGTTTCTTGTTGATGACTTAGTTTACCAGAACATTAGAATTTTGAGTCATCTGTCCAGAAGACATTCATAAGATGGCTATTAGTGCTGAAATACTGTAGACATTTATAGCATTACTAAAAATTATGATTTCTGCCATCCAGGATTCAGAAGAAAGCCTACAATGAGAATCTACCATATGGATTTTTATAGCTTTAGCCTCTTAAATTTTTGCCTTTCCTGGTAAGTATTTCTCACATGAAAAATAAATTGTATAGAAAATTATTACTGGCCAAAAATAAGCTAAAGAGTATTTTTTTTCCTCAAGAAATAAAACGCACAAAGCATTAATTTTGGCCGATAAAAAAGTCTATCTAAAAATATCTTTGCAAGCTAAGCCTGACAAAAAATACACAGCATTTATACTTTTGAACTGTTTCAAAACTTGCGAATTTGTGGATGAAAACTGACTTTAAATAATTTTTAAATTAAAAACTCTTACCCGTGAAAATACTTCTGAATGTGATTTTTCACTCTTTTCTTCCCGCTGAAAGAGAACATGGAACATGATTACCTTTTGTAATAAGGGACTACTGAATCAACATCTTTTGTTCTAAAATACTTAAAAATGAAACAATTAAAAAAATTCCAAATGTTAGCAAAGATCAAGACAGGAAAAACAATATTCAGCCTAAAAAAGTAGGTTTTACCTCAATTGCAAAATAAATGACTGCTTGTAAAGAAAAAGCCAGAATTTTTTCTTTGAAGTTTTAAAAAAGTCATTACCAGTACTGAACAACAAAACATGTTTTACTGGTTTAAATTTCAACAGAGAAATCACTACAACACGTGGTGGCATAACAGATGCAAAGCTTCATGCAAGTATACTTAAGGCAGTCAGTGACAGCAGTGTGAATACACCTAGTAAACAGAAAACACATTTGTACTTTCAATCTCTTTAGTGAAACCTGCAATTACATCACAATAAAACCAGTTCAGGTAAAAGCCTATAATTGAAGTGTACTAAGTAAAAGCAACCTACAAAATAATTTCAATTCATATTTTATGTACTGAAGACTAAGCAGAAGAACTACCACACTCCCTTCTTTGTTAGGAAATTCTGCTACTACAAAATTACATTTTAGATGTCCACATTTTCTACATTTCTATGAATCAAAATAGGCGGGATTAGACACATATATAGTACGGTATCTCACATATCTTGCTTCTCAAAGAACACCTGTTTTTCTCCATGCCAGGGAAAAGAGTTTTGGAAGCCTGTTACAATCACAGAAGAAACAAACACCACTTTATAAGATATTTCTTTTTCCTCCTATTGTGGTTTCTATAAAAGCAACACTGCTTCTTTATGACAAATTCACCACCTCCAATGATGTACTGAAATTACAGATTGCAAATATTTGTCACTGGTATGATGATAAAATGGTGTGAAAAATCCAGCTGAGCTGAAGGACACATTTAGACTAACCTAAATAAAAATATAAATTTGGAATCTACTGATACACAATGATGATGATAACACAAGCAACTGAGAAGGTGGCATAACTACCAGTCTCAGCCTCCACATTTATTTTAGCAGACCATTAATTTCAGAGAAATTAATTCAAAGAAAGTCAGCTTTACTATGGGAAAAAAAAAGCTAAAGCTTAAGCTCGAGAAAAGATTAGTCTCTCATGATTTGAGAATGTACAGATGATAAATAACATGAATTATTACAAGTTATATAGCACTGTAACTGTATTAAAGTATCATCTAAATGCAAAGCCACAGAAAGTGGTTGTAAGGACTACTCTAGCTCTCAGTTTCCCATTTAAAGCAAAACCATGGCCAACAGTCCAGGACAGCTGTGGCTTGATCCAGCTAAGTCTCACCAGCTCCTGAACACAGAGGCTCTCCAGCCTTCTTGTAACCTGACAGACTGCAACAATAATCTCCTTGTGGAGCTTCTTGGAGCATCTCATCTGAACTCCTAAACTGCAGCGTGAGGTTGCTGGCCCTTGTTGCACTGCCTGGCAAGGCTCCCACCTAAGCAAGCACTTACACATTGCTGATCACCACACAGCATTCCTTTTGCTCAACTAAATAGACACAGGTGCTCTCAGCCTCTCTGCCTACCTACTGCATGTGCTAACCCTGACTGCTGTTTCAAAAGATATACCTAAGAACAGAAATTTCCCTTTTTTCTCCATGCTATTAAACACAAATTTTTGACTGCATGTAACAAGAATTTTTAGAACTTACAGCAGCAAGAGAAGGTGGCTAGGTTTGGTATAAACAATGTTCAGCCTAAAGGGAGATGCACAGGAAAACCACCACGATAATTTTTCTGTAACATGATCTGTTGATTGACATGAGATTCAGTACAAGTGCATAGCCAACAAGGAGTGCTTCAGTAATGGATCCTGACAAAATCTCATATGGGATGAATGAACACTAAAATGCACTAAGGCAGGCACAGTTCTAAGTATTTTTGTCACTTAAAGAAGTAATAGTACTCCAAAAGTACACAAAAGCCCCCTAGCATTGTTAATTTCCAAAAGAAAAAAAATGTAAAATGTTTGGGTCTTTAAGAGATTGTTAAGCTTATCACATACACACACAAAAATGTGAAGTGTTACACTTGTCACATGCTTCCAGCAACAGGCAAAATCTCCTTTAAAATAAATCAGCATGCTTTTAAAAAATTCACTCAGTACATTTTTATACAAAAACCAGGCCCAACGTCCCCAAAACTATTTGTAATTAAGTAATTTAGAATGCTTTTACAGTATTTACTCTTTCAGAGTATGGAAAGAAAATCCACAGTTAGTTAGTTTGCTGTATTTGCCACAATGTAAATAAAAGCATTACACTCACACTAGTCAAACCTTGGCCATCATCTGCATCGGAAACAATGCTTCCCCTGCGGCTGGAACGACTAAAATAGTCAGCAGCAGTTTCACTTTGATCAGAAAAATCAGAGGACTTCAAAAGATAAGGAGAAGGTAAAAGAACTGAAGATGACACCACTGAATGAACAAAATTTTATTAAAAAACAAAAAATCCTATCTTAAATCTCCATTATTGCTCTAAAAACAATGAACATCTATTATTGATTCATTTTCCTCCATTAGAGTAATATTAAAAAAACATACAACCAGATATCAAAGGGTTTAGTAGTAATTTAGGGTCAAACACAAACTACAAAAATTACCTTTAAAAGAAGTTTGCAGATCATAAAAGATTATGTCAGTTGTTAAATAAAAATTATTATTTTTCTCTACAAATGTTGCTTTTTTTTCAAATCAACACAAATCCAACAGTGCTAGTTATAATCTAGGTTTCTTGTCATTCGTAAGTTTAAGATGTCTTACACTAGAAAGCAAGGTTATTCCCTCCCCAAAGACAGGCCTTTTTTTCCCCTAAAAAGGTGAGGAAAAAAATGCTAGTGCTACACATTGCTTGTTAAAAAAGGCAAAATAGATCTAGGTTCATTACAGCAACTACATCTGCCATGGGAATTCAAGTGAAATACTCAACTGAGAAACATTATGCATGTAAAACACAGTATTTAATGAGAAGAGTGGGTTTATCACATAAGCTTATTGACAATATTTTTTTTCAAAAGGCAGAAAGTTACTGTGAACATTGTATTTAGTTTTAAAAGTGATTAGGGGAGAAAAAGATCCTTATATCAACAGTTTGGAAATATACTGTCCTCATCCAATTCTCACAATTTAAAAAAAAAATTTCTTTATACTTGATGAATGTGTAGCCTCATTCTGATTAAAAGACAGTGAGATGTCGAGAAGTCACATATATAACAGACATATAAAAAGCAGTTTACTGATGAACACTTGGCTCAGTTCATGATATTTTAGGACTACAGAATTTGTATTTGTTGTCACTGCTATGTTATGTTCTATTTCTCTGACAGCAAATTTTCCAGCTATAAAACTCCATCTATTTTTAAAATAGTATCCTAATTTTCATTAAATGTAACTAGGTAGATAGTTGGAAATTTGGCTAAACTTCCATATTTCACTTGCATTTCACAAAGTATAAAGATACTGAAGAGAATTCTTATTTATTATGATTACAGCAAAAGAATAAACAACTCAGGCTACAATTTACAATAACACTGGTCTTTCATTCAAAATCGACTTCTCTTTGCTGCTGAGAAGTCCATATACGATAAATATTGCTCTACCTCCTTCTATACTTTCTGTACTACTAGTATCTTTCCCAATGGGTTCATCAAAACTAATACATTTTTAGATGGAGAAGCATCATACAGTTTCTCACAAGTGTTTTCTACCTTTTCCATCTCTCCAAGTTCTGATTTCCAGAGAGTACTAAGCTGACTTCAAATGCATTATCCAAAGTAAAATCAAAATACAAGCCACAGAAACAGTATGAAATGAATGTTAAATTATTCATAAGATTTCTACCTCATCTGCTTTTCAGGATTATTTCATTAAACAAATACCTTGAACTCTATTAAGCATTCATTCGTGTGAGTGGATGCTACCTTGCCATTATAGGTATAACATACACATAGTGAGATCTGATATATATATTCCTATATATCTAAAATATATTCCTTTTAAGAAATTAAACTCTAAGGAGACAAATAGTGTTTTCACAGTACAAGAGATTACAAATGTATGTCGATAGCTGTTAGGTTTTAGAATTTCATAAAGCAATAGCAAAATTACCTTTTTCCTAGGCCCTCAAAAATTCACTTTGCTATCTCTCGTAGCTAAAAACATCAGTTTCTGAAAAATGTTTTATTTATTTAGTAACTATAACACTGTGTATATGTGAGGAGTTTTAAAAAGGACCAAACATTTCAATTTAGCCCATACTACAACACTAATCACTTTTTTTGTTTTGTGTAGCATGACAAATGAGAAGCTGTATCAATGAAACTTAGACAGTTGTTCTGCAGCCGAAGCAAAATAAAACTATTTAAAAGCACTTTGCAGCACAAAAAACAAGCTTTGGAAGGACACTTAATACAACACAGACCCAGAAACTAGCTTCTCTCATTTTGGATACTGGGTGGAAAACCCCAACAATGACATAGGGCAGTAACCCCAACAAGGTCCTATACTTCAGTTACTAGTCGTTTATTACAAACATTAAAAAGATATTTAGAAAAACAAATTCCTTACAGCTTCTACAGTTTACTGTTTTACCGCTAAAAATTTACATCTTGCTGAAAATCACATCTCTTGACAAATTAAAACTTCTTCTGCGGAATGGAAAAATCAAGTCTGTGTGTTGGTCAGTGAAACCATCACAAGGGGATGTACTCATAACTGCTAATGTGTTAATATGAAAGCATTCAGCAAATCATGCATAGAAATGCTCACCACAGGACTACTTCGGACTGAGCTTGCTCTTGAAGAATAACTGTATTCAGATGGCTAAAGAAAAGTTATGAAGGATATTTTCACAACTTTCATAGATTTTTGTCTGCAGAATACAAAGATAATGAAACAAACAACCAAAGGCCTATTACACTAAGAGTGTGAGAACTATTTGAGTTATGTCATCCATCACCACACAACAAGGCCTGAGAAAGAAGGAATGAAGCACCACTTATATGCAGTCTCAGCAATTATCATGCCACACTCACACACTGTAATTCCTATGCACAATCATGTACTCTCTTGTCCTATCTATGTGTTTTCAGTTACTAGCCTACTTTTTCAAAAAACAAACAATTTTTAAAGATTCTCAGCAGCATTTACTATTACTACTAGGCATGTCTATTTCCATGTGTCACTCTAATTCCCTTGAAGAACAGCCAAATAGTTTAAAAAAATCAAATCCTAACTATTTGCATATTTAAATTAAATATTTAAATTTCAATTTGGTTTTAACTGCTCTGAAGCCTGCAGAAGTTTTAACACGCCCTGGGAACTGAAGCTATGCTATACACTTACTGGTTTTATTCTATGCTCACCCATGCACATTCTCCTGAAAGAGAGTATTTAACGGTGCAAGGCTGAAATCTATTTATGCAGTGGATAATAAAAGCAGCTCTGAGCAACACAACTTAAAAAGAAAAAAAAATTACAGTTTCATGCTGCTTTGCCCCTACCTATGAAGAAACCTCTAGCAGAAACTAGAAAGTATATGTATATCAGAGTTATATGTAATAGAAGTCTTTATGGTCTTCTTCTCTCACTGAATCTTCTAACGTTTTCTTGAGAACATACACAAAGACAAAAAAGGTAAATCATCTATTTGCAATCCAAGTGCAAAAAAAGTTCTCACTAACTAATTAAAAATACTACATAATATTTCATTATTTTCACATAGGTTTAGCATGTCTCTAAATGGCAGTGCAAGATGGCTTTGAACTACTATAGCAGCAAAAGGCATAAAGTTTCAGATTTGCATGTCACTTTTTAAAGACAATTTTTGTAGAGCTATCTTAACCATTCTTATGGCACTACTACCTACTCTTTATTTTGTTAAGATGCAGATTAGGTTTTCATGCTATTGCATTTTTGTTTGTTTATTAAATTTAAATATGGCATCCTATTTAAAAGTACTCAAGGTGTGTTTACCACAAATTTCAGTAATCTCCTGATGACTTTTCCATCCAAATGTTTAACTGCTTTAAATACTTTTTTTAGTATTATACATGCAGCTGTTATTTAGAATGCTTGAATTAACTTGTTCTAACCCCAGTGTTCTTCAACACCATTGTTGCATTCACCAACTTTATGCTTGTCTGTAAAAAGAGCAGTAAAACGGCAACCACTAAAATATTTTAAAGGGGTAATTTAACAATGTTAAGAAAATTAAACTGAATGCCTCCAGAAAATTATAGAGAAAATGCAACTCTAAAAATATCCAAAAATGCACATGTAATACTGTCAAGCCTCATGGCCATACAATAAAAATTTAAGGCAACCATGCAAATGGTGCTTACAAACCAAACTGATACTTCTTATCAAACCAGTGTTTAAAGGAGACACCTATGAAGAAAAATATAATTTTATATTTCTGTGGGCCATTCAAACATCTAAAGATAAGTGAGATATTATTTTACATTGTACTAACCCTGTAATTCCTAGATGGTGCCACTGGATCACTGTATAGAGAAGATGACTATAATGTGAAGAACAGAACAAGTCAGAAATACTTTTTCTGTATACATATTTTTATTTTATTTATTCCCCTATATTCCGCAAAAGTTCTAAAGATTTAAATACTAAATTTTAATCTATCAATAGCAGACAGAAACTTTCAGAAAAGAGTGGAAGAGCCTCCAGGAAAACATGTTATCTTTGAAATCAATTTAAACATTATTAAAGCAATCTAGTATTCTTACAAGTAGATTTGCGGAAGACAGCAAAATAATTAATTAGTTTTCAAATAACATGTCAGTTTCCTCTAGCTGGTTATTTAAATCTGGCCATGACCACAGCTGCAGGTACTGGAAGATATTAATCATCTCATGGCATATCAATGTTTTATCATTTATAGTAAGATGGAAAAAAAGTAGTGCAATGCTGCTAAGCATTTAAGACTTTCTTTGTTGTTGTTAGAAGACAGGAATTTGAAAAAGCAACTGTCACAGCTGCTGGTTGTTTTCTGTACATCATACAGAATCATGAAACAAGTTATTTTAAATTCAAAACCTCACATGCAGAGCAGAGTAACCTGGATGTTACACATTAATTTTATAAAACACAACCTTTACAAGCAAAAAATACAACTGTAACTACTTTTAACTGTAATAATTTGAAGTGTCATAGATAAATAAGTTAGCGTCAGATGGCATAAGTAAGCAAACCCACATACACATATTTTATATAAATAATGAGATTAATATAGAAAGAGGAGACAGACCGGAACATGGTAGGAGGGAACTGGTTTACTATATCCAAGGCTGCTAAAATTTCTTTGATCATAGTAAATTCCACTCTGAGGGGTGAGGAAGAAAAGAAGAGAGAAAACAAAAGTTGCACATGTAGATCTTGCAAACAAAAGTTTTATCTTAACATTGCCCAAGTTCCCAAGCTTAGAACTTGTGCAGAATGCTGTAAAGTCTTCCCTACTGTTGACCCAAAATCCATATAACTTTCTTAAGCATGTAAAGAAAAAAACCCCCCAAACTACTATGTACTCTGTATATCAGCATTATCTGTATTTCTAATGCCATGCTCAAACAAAATAGTAAATAATTTTGGTATTTATCTCCATAATAAATAAGAAAACTCCAGAAGTTTGACAAGTGTAGGAAGAAATACAAGAAAAACATAATTGCCAAGACTTGCCAATAATTAGTAAAATTATTTATCTTTTTTCCATTAGATACCATCATGAATCAAAGTATTTTGGGGAGAGAGGATAGAAATCCCAGATAATTTAATAGGGGCCGGATTATGTGACACCAGCATTAGCCTGTACCCTACCACTATTGTCTACACCAAGTGCACACAGTGAAAGTCTAGTAATTATATTTTGGCTTATTTCTTTTGGTTTTTGACACTCTACACAAATTGCATATATATGCACATGTGAGCCAAAAAATTCATACACACATGCAAAAAAAGAAAAACCAGACAGATGAAAACATGGCAAAAAGTAGTGCCTGCAGCACTTCATATCTCAATAGGCAACAGAAAGTAGAAATATTCATATTACTCATTTGTTTAGTAACCAGGAAAAGAGCATCTCAAAAGCACACAGAGAAATGCTGTAATACAATAATAAGTAAATACAAAATTACTTCAGCCTAGTCTTAACACAAACGTCCACTGCTGTTCTGACCTACCCAACCCCTAATGCAATTGCTACTTCAGTAGTACATAAAATGGTCTGAAAAATTACATCAAAAATATTTCATTTATTGACACTATATTCATATGTTACACACTGAACTTTCTAGAATAGTTTCTGCAAGATTGCGTAACCCACATGCCTTTCTCGAGAAGTCACTGGGTTAACATCAAGGTCTATGGCAAATTCAATCTACTGTACATCTACATACTAAATGTTTCTAACTCTCTGAGGGAGGACAAAGTGGGAATAACAGAATATGTATCTCCATCCCGACTGAATAAACTTTAATCCAGAGAAGTGCCACTTTTAAATAGTTCCAAGAGACTTTTTGAGGCCTCCAACAGAAGGAGATTTCTATTCAGCTGATTCCATTGATGATATTGCACTGATACAGTTTCAAACACAAACTGAGGTCAGAATCTGATCAATATAAGGTTTCTTTTTTCCTAAAAACATTTATGCAAATATCAGGTAGCTAATGAATTTGTCCATAATGATACACATTTAGTATATTTTTAATGAATATTATGCTAGTAAACTAACCAATAAACCTTCATGGGAATAAACAGCTTTCTTCTTGGAACTATGAGATTCATTGTAAGCATGACTCTAAGAATAAAATTTTGATAATTAATACCACTATATAACAGCATCTTCAATCTTAAAACATAAAGATATCACACATGAGGATTTAAGGTTTTTTTCACCTAAAACAGAAACAACACAGGAAATGCTAACAACATAATTAGAAAAAAATAGGCCATGCTTCTATCGCTGTGTTAAAAAGAACTTGTAAGTGAAACTATAATCAATCCTATTCTCATTAAACACAGGTTTGGCTTAAAGCAAGTGCTCACATTTCACAAAAAATTTTAAACCAATAAACTAAAAAAGCTAAACAATACATTCTAATTTAAGCACTGTATTTTTTTGCTTGGCTATCTATAGCTAAGTCAGATAACACTGCTGTTTAAACAAATACAGCTTTTAAAGTTGCTTACATATTCCTTTTAGTGGTATTTGATAAGACACACATAGATTTTATGTGGCATAGTATCACTGAGAATGTGATGCAACCTACTATCACTTCATAAAAATAGGAAAGAAGTTTAAGTAAAGCTATACAAACCAGCTGCTTTTTCTCTGGACTGCAATAACTTTCCCTCAGATTAGGTTAAAGTTTCTACATGGTAATGGAGAACACAAATGGATGCAAACACACTTTTTTCCCCCAAGAACGTCCTCCAAGTCTAATTTGTATGTCACTTCACAACAAAGTTTAGAAATAATAACTAAATACTAGAAAGTGCTGCAATCCAGTTGTCTTTTCTCCCTGAAAAAAATTATAGGATGAAATATATTTATGTAGCCTACAGAAAGTGTTAGAATTATAAAACTATTCTAGGTCTGAAGATGTGATAGTACAAATTTATATCCTTTTTTAAAATCAGTAATTCAAAGTCACTAGTTAATATCATTACACCACAGAAATAAAGCACAAAAACAGTCTTCACTCAAAGACATGCAAAGTATTAACATACAGGGACCAAATATCTTGAAGATCTATCCTTAGCATTGTCACACTGAAGTAAAAGAAAATTAAATTAAAATGAAAATCACAATGTTAAAAAAAACTTCAATTGCCATTTTTTCAAAGAATGACTAATAATACTTACAGGAAAATTACAAGAAAACATATTCCACTAATTATGAACATTTACACATGAAGGAATGCCCATTATTTTATCTGAAGTGCTCTCTGGGCCTGGAACACTCAATAAAAATCTTTTTCCCTGACAACATCCCAACTTATGAGAAGTGAGATAATTTTGGACAGTGCTAGGTTACATGAAATATTTCATGTGATTTTAGTAACAGAATTTTAAATAAGTAAGGTAAGTCTCCTATGGTAGATTTCATTAAACCGAGACAGCATTTACAAGGTTATGCAACAAGAGGGTCGCCTCCACACAGGCAAAGCAATCTAAAGGATCATCAGCCCCCTGGTTGAGCTGTGCAACTTATCATGATGCAATGACTTTCCAGAGCACCTTACAGGCTCAGTAAGGTCACTGCCTACAGGCTACAGGGCATTTTGTGATCAGGGAGGAATTAAAGGTAGGGAAAGAGGGATAAATGTGTTTTCAGGAGGAGTAAGTGTGTGAAAAAGAAGGAACAGTGTGATGAAAGGGCCAGCTGTGTGTAAAGAGAATGGAAGTCTACCAGATTTGGCAACTCTGAAGACTACTAATAAAAACAGCTTTGTAATAATAGTTTAGCCAGCATCCCATATTTCTTGTCACTCAATAACAGCAAAATTTGTTAAGTTTATACCACTTATTTTCAACTTAGAAAACTTAAACTTTCACAACAAGTTTGTTTTTTTCCAGTTAATTTAAAAGTTTCACAGGTATTTTAACTTTAGGCAATGCACAATACAAAATATAACTTATTGTCAACCTAACCCTACTTTTAACACAATGGAAAAAAGAAACTAAAGGTAGTTTGAAAATATTACATTATATATTAGTAGCACGCTGGAGTATTGCTCAGTGTAATTTTAAAAATGAGGAGTAATGAGAGGATTGCAAGAAAAATAATTTTGTCTATTGGTACATCCGAAAATTTCTTCTAGACATCAAATTAGCATCAGAAATTCCCTGGGTTTAAATTTTATATTTGTTAACAAGTTAATATAGGTCAGATTTAGTTAATATTATTTTATACTGTATTTATATTATCTCAATAGTTCCAATACATCCATTATTAACAATATCTTGAATTATATTTATTAATATTATGGATGTAATTAGAGACTACGGTCCATTTCTGTGTTACTAAAAGTATTACCTACAGGACCCACAGGACACTGTATCAGTTTTAACCAATTTAACTATTTGTTTTTTTAAAACAATTTCTGTCTTTAATTATTACCTCCAGTAAGCAACCTTGCTATCAGAGAATGAAGACAGATCACTCAGATAATCATTATTATCCCGACACTTAACTTACACCTTTTACAACTAGCTATTAGCAGCTTAAGAGTCTACTAACAAATGTTTAAGTCGCCTAAACTAGAAATACCAAAAACATACAGAAATACCCATTACTAAAAAGCAAAATCTTTTGTATTTTAGCCTTGTCTGTTGTTCTTAAATCACAACATAAAAGAGAAAAATGTTTTCTGTCATAACTTTCAACAATATATTTGTACCTATCAAGACTGATGGACTACCGTTTTCCACTTTATTTTACTTCTCTTTTGGGGACCTCAGACTGAAGAGATGAGTTCCCTTCACACCTGTAAGTGTTCTGTCTTGAAGATAACTTCACTTAGCACTTTCTTTGAGCTCTCAGATTTGCTATCACACAGTGCTTGATTAATCAACCATTGCAGGAGTCCCATTAATACCATTTTCTATAAGCACACTTTCACCAAACTACTGCTTTGGTAAGTAGACACAGAAAATGTTAAGGTGTGAACACATCACACTCTAAATAAAGAGCATGCTCATTCCAGGTTACACACCAAAAGATCTCTCCTTTTGGAGGTACTTGCTCTGCTCCTGTGAGATGCACTGACATCCGAGAAACTCTTGAGGATAAAATTACAAAAATATATCAAGATATGAAATAAATTTTTAAATTTAATTCTATTAATCCTCACTGAATGACAGAAAATAACTAAGGCAGTCAAAGAAATTCTAAGTAAGCTTCCCAAAAATTAGCTTAGTTTTCTGCTCAATTCAAACCCTCTTGTTTAGACAATGGCCAATTACTTAATCACCATCTTAGCTTATTTGCTATGTCAACAAGACAAGAACAGATCTCAGTAAATCTGTACCAGCTCACAAGTTTCTAAGTGTTGCACATAGCATATTTGACGTTTTCTTGATAAAGCATTTACTGTTCAAAATTATTTGGTAAAATACCTCTGTGTGGTAAACTGCAGAAACACTTAATTCTAGGACTTGCATGACATTACACAAAATTCTGTTAATCAAAGACTACATTTAATTGCCAAGACCTGCTAGCAAGTGACAATCGCTTTTTTAAAAAAGTCACACAAAGAAACAGCTCATTCCAACTTCCAAAATACATAAAACCAACCCTTTTATTTTAGTTATTTGTCCCTTTCCTGAGCTATATACACAGATCAATGACCAGCTGATTTCTAGGAAGATCCAAGATCAGGAAAATATTTACATATCCTTAATAAAACCATTCTTTAGCAATGTATATGGCCTAAAGATTGCATAAAAGAGCCTATACAATAAATATTTCTGTTAGCAGTCTTTCGGATACCTTACATCATTCAGATAAATTTTTTGCCATTAATGAATAATATATTCCCATCTTCACAAAGAAAGAGAACCTTGCATCATACCAAACTCATCTTCAAATTGTATTTCAAGGTACCTTTTCTTTCACAAATACTACAGAAACACAGTAATACTCAAAGTGCAAGAAAAGACTGGAAGATTGAAACAAATAAAAATAAACTACCTTTTTAACATTGATGGAAATAAAATACCAGAGGATCTTAAACATTATATGTGACTTAAAATAATGACTAAAATTGCAAATACTTAGGAGACTTGAAGCTTCATTCTTTCCATCAGAAAATTAAACCAGAACCCAAATCTTTTTTTCCTTTGGTTTGGTTTTTTAAGGCCATGATGAAAAAGTATACAGTTTAAACACAAACCAAATGTGAATGTCGACTGGACTGGTGAGAGTATCTGGCCCTCTCTGCATCTTCCTGAGAAAGAAGAAATGCAGAGTTATTTCATAAGAAAGGAGAAAAAAAAAAAACCTGACACAACACCAGGAAGGCAAAGTGAGCAACATGCTGTTAGCACTTTTAATGCTATGTGTCATTTTGAACAATCCATGGCAGCAAGCAAACTCATTCAAGTCAGAAGAGCTCATTTCACCTGACTCGGGTGAGTATGCCGAGATACTATATTAAGGGATGTAAATAAGACAGGTTAATAGAATTAGTAATTAGTGCTCTGTAGCCTTTCTTACGATCAGTGTATCAATGCAGAAAAAAAGCACAAAATTGTTTAAATTAAGAAATTATAAACAGAGAGCTTTACAAAATTACATTAGTAAGAAATGTACCAAATAATTACTACATTCAGATTTTAAGTAATTTACAAAGTTATTTTAGCCCTAATGAAAATTACTATTCTGTTTCCAGATACATATTTCACATTTTCTTCTCTATTAGAGGAACAAAGCTTCTTAAGCAAATTGATCAGTTTTAAGTTCTACAGCTAGTTTTGGTCTACAGTAACAGTGAAAAATAAAAAATCCAACTTATAAAATCTGAGTGATGACAACTAGCTAAGGCACCTTAATATCTTTTATTCTGAAGATTACAGAATGCACATTTTGGTTCACACAAAGGAATATGTGAGAAGAAGTAAGAGAAAAAACAACTAATTTAAAATTAAAACATATTTCACATGCCATAAGCATCTCAAATTGTTACAGTATGAAAATATGTTAAGAATAACGTTAATTTTAAAACTATCCCATTTGGAGGCTACAACACAGTTGTAAAAGTCGGAATTCTTCCTTAACATACTTATTTCCTACAGTTTTCAATATGTTGAACTATTCTAAAGATTGTAAGCCAGTCATTTATAGAAATAAAGGCTTTGCCTCCAGATCATAGATGGGTATCTATAGACTAAAAGTAGCTTTCATAATGCTTATGGTCACATGGTTATCATCTGCATCTTCACTGGATACATTAATTTGTTTAAAACTACTTTGTGACTACTCAATATTCAATAGCCCTATTTAGAACTCTGACAGAAAATTTCCTGGGGTGGGAGGGTAGGCTCATTTCACAACAACATTTTAGTCTTTCTCTCTATACTGTCTGTTTTGAGGTTAAAAATTAATGTTCATGGTATTTAACTTTTCAAAACAATAGTTAGATCACTGCCAATTTTAAATATTCTTTGTATCTCTGGTCTAAATGGCCAAGTTCCTCTTAGCAACATCTGCAGCAGGCAAGAAGATAATTTGCTACTTACATAAGATTCCTCTTAATTGGTTGGTACTAAGTCTGATCCTAACATTCCATCAGAAAATAGAAAGCCAGTGTTAAGTGTTCAGCATATTCAGGTCAAAGAATTAAGTACTACAGTACTGCAGATAGCTGCTGCTGGTATCTATCAAGCTTGATTTCTAAAAATTCAAGTTTGAATGTTATCCAATACAGAGGTTACATCTCCCAGTCCAGGAAAGGAGTGCACATCTGTTCAGAAATCTCCTGCAGCCTCTAATGTGCCTAAGATGTGCCTCTTAGGACTGCAAAAGGAAGGTGGCACTTAGTCCTAAGTGGCATTCATTCTGAGTGAGATTCCTCACAAATACAATCTACGTTCCACATTTTGGAAACCCTTGATTTCAAGCAAAAGAACCTTCAAAGGTACATTCCACCAAGAAATACAAAAACCTATGCTGATCTTGAGAACATGAGAACTAATGTATACACAAATTTCAGCTACGCAAAGAGACAATAAAGAGTTAATACAACTTTGCAAATAAAATTTTAATGACAGACCTAGAATTTTTCAACAGAGATTAACTGTCAGTTGTAGTTTTAACTATTTGAAATGATGGCTAGTCTCAGCATTTATTACTTAAATCTTGATGATTCAAAACATTCCCACAGTGAACGCTTTCCTAAAAGCCAGAAAAACTCCTCATATCACTCATATACCCTTCCAAGTGGCACATGAAGTTTGTGAAAGAAACCCTCTAAAGAAAGATTGCAATCAAGTCAGCCTCGCTCCAGTGCCTGGTAAAATCATGGAAAATCCTATTCTGGGAGGTATTGAAAAACACCTGGAGGACAACTCAGTCATTGGTCTCAACCAGTATGGCTTCGTGAGGGGAAACTCCTGTTTGTTGAACCTGATTTTGTTATACAACAGGGTAATCTACCTAGGTGACCTAGAAAAGTCAGTAGATTGTATCCTTTTTGACTTCAGCAAAGCTTTTGATACCGTCTCTCACAGCATCCTTCTGGACAAAGTGGCCTGTACACAGCTGGATAACCATGTTATATGATGAACCAGCAACTGGCTCACAGGTTGGGCACAAAGGCTTGTAGTGAAGGTGACATCAGACTGGCATCAGGTCACTGGCAGGGTTCCACAGGCTTATCTTAGACCCAGGTCTCCTCATAAATGACTTGGATGCAGAACTCTAAGCAATAATAAGTTTGCTGATGACACCAAATGGGAGGAGCTTGAGGACAGGGAGGCCCCACAGTGAGACCTTGGCAAACCAGAGAGATGGACAAGAACCAACCATATTGTCTTGGTTTGAAAGACAGGTATCTGCCAAGGAAGGTAGGAACCTCCCTTGGAATGAAAAATATGACCCCCTTCCCTCCAAATTATTTTAACTTTGAAATTGTGGTGCTTTCAGACAAAGAGATGGGAAAAGGAATAACTGTTATTTAGTAGTATGTATATATATACGTATAACAAGACAACAACAACGGCAGCACAACAAACCAAACCCAAACCCAAGCGCAGCCTTCTCTGGCCCTCAGGCCCTTTCCCCTCTGCTGCAGTTACGGCCACAGCCGGCAGGGGGCGCTGTTGGCTCCCGGCCGGGCAGGGCGGTGCGATGATTCCCCCGCGGCCGCAGGGGGCGCTGTGGCGCCAGCTCAGCCACCTCCCCACATGGGCAATGGCGGCACAGCGACAGGAGAGATTGGAAATGCGCTTCCTTCACAAACTCATGGGAGGGCAGCCAGTCCCAGTGCCCCTCCAGATGGCAAAATGGGCTGCCGCAGGAACCTCAGAGCAGCAAGCTGGAACTGCAGAGGTGGGCACACCCAGGGTGGCAAACAAAATGTAGCAGAAACTGCAGCCATAGCAGGAGCCGCGGAGGGTCCTGCAGACACAGGGTGTAAAGTTAAAGTGTAGCGAAAAACCGGAAGCAGCGGCAGAAAACATCGAGGCTGGGCAGCGGCAGCCAAGCTTCTGCAAACAGCCAGGAGATGCTCCCTTGGGGGCAGAGTCCTGGGTTTTCCCCAAGGCACCCAAATAGATGGTGAAGGTCCTTTCCAGTGAGATCAGGTGTTGAAAAGTGTTCAATAGCCTCTCTTACAAGCAAAGGCTCACCCACAGTAAGGAGAAGCAGTGCACGACAGAACTCTGCGGTGGCATGCAAATTCTCCCCACAGCAGCAGCCTGACTGTCCCCCCTCTCATCCCAATAGCAAGAAAGAGCAAGGGACAAGCCCAGCCTCTCACCCCCCAGCCAAAATTTCGCAGTATCTCTGCACTCCCAAGGAGGAAGTCCCCCAGCTAAGATACTGCAGCCAGCTGCCCCCCTTCCCCCATCTTGGCCACATCCTTGGTCTCTCTCAAGTATCCACGTACTGGTCTCTTAAGAAACAAATGGGAGAAAAACTACCTAAGAGAAAGAAGAAAACAAATCCTAACCTCCAATATCTATCAAGTTTAACAAAGGCAAGTGCCAGATTCTGCACCTGGGATGAGGCAACCCTCGATGTACAGACAGACTGGGGAACAAGACACAGGAGAGCAGCATGATAGAAATGGACCTGGGGGCCCTGGCTGACAGAAAGCTGGATATGAGTCAGCAGTGCTCTGGCAGCCAGGAGGGCCAAGGGTGTCCTGGGTGCATCAGGCACAGCATCGGCAGCCAGGCAAGGGAGGGCATTGTCCCGCTCTGCTCTGCACTGGTGCAGCCTCACCTCGAGTCCTGTGCGCAGTTTGGGTGTCACAATATACAAAAGATACAAAGCTGTTAGAGAGTGTCCAAATGAGGGCAACCAAGATGATGAAGGGTCTGGAGGGGAAGCTGAACAAGGAATGGCTGAGGTCACCCTGTCTGTTCAGCCTGGAGAAGACTGAGGGGAGTCCTCACTGAGGTATTGAACATCCTCACAAGGGGAAGTGGAGTGGCAGGGATTAATCTCTTCTGTGGTGACCAGTGCAAGGCCCCAGGGAACAGTGAGTCAGGGAAGAGTTAGACTATATACATATATAGTTGAACCACATACATATATAGTTTATGTCTGTGTATATATATATTTATACATAGTTTGTACGTAATTAGACACTTTGAAATGACACACAGCAAACCATTAGTAAATTAACTTCCTCCTAAATCCTGTGTTAGTTCTCTGAGTGGCAAAAACATGCACAACAGGTGATTTTAGCCTACCATCCACTTCTGGATATGAGCCCATTTTCTATCATATGAATGCTGAGAGAACTACAGAATGTAAAAAGAAAACCAAACAAATCATTTACCGTATAAATTATAGTAACCACACAAGACTGGATTCCTAACTGAAAACTCAGAAAAATCTACATTAATTGCCATGTAATCTTCAGAATAACAGCAGGTATCTCCAGCAGTTCAAAGACTGAAACTGTGGCACAATGAGAACCATATAAAATTGAGGCAAAAAATGTTTTGCATATTTCACTTATTACCACAGAAAAAGAACCCCACCACAACCAAGTATCAGCATTACATGGATTTGAGTGTAATCATGATAAATAATAAATTCTCAATGTTTTACATGCAATGTCAAAACCTGAATTAAATGCAACAACCATGCAATAACCAGACTGCTGAAAACCTAGTTTCTAGGATTTTTTTTTCTCAAGAAATGCAAACTTTTTTTAGGACAAATGTGTGGAGCAATACACAACCGTATGTGTAAATATTGCCCCATTTTAATAATTTTTAAAAAATGAAGATCTTGACAATAGGTATTTACTGTGAACACTCTCAGTATAATCCCATCAAAATGCTGAAAATTCTTGTACAAAACTGAATTACACCAAAAGACAAAATCTTATGCAAATGCAGAAATAAAATACATTATGAATTTTTGTAAAGGTTTGCAATAATTCCTGATGAGTTACACTACCTCTTTTTGCTGTCGCTCCAGCTCTCTCATACGTATATCTCTTGCTTCTGCTCGAGCTGCCCGTTTTGCTGCAAGTCTGGCTTCTGCCTACAAGCAAATGAAAATAATTAAAGTTAAAAAAAAGTTTTTTGAATAATAGTTTGAGTACTCCATCTCTTCACAAGTACACATTAAGATTTTAACATCATAATAGAGAAGTAATAAAGAAATGAGAGTTCTCACAATTAAATTTCAAAAAGAATATGTACCTAACTCTTTAAAGACAGCTATGCTACCCATAAGTATTATATGTTCATTTAAAAAGTCATTGAATGGCTTGGGTGTGAAGGGACCTTAAAAGATCATCTAGTTCCAATGCCCAGATCAGGTGCCATCAACTAAACCAGGTCACTCAGCGCCCCATCCAATCTGGCCTGGAACAATTCCAGGGATGGGTCATCCACAACTTCTCTGGCCAGCCTGTTCCAGTGCCTCATCAGTCCCCTAGTAAGAATTTCCTCCTAACATTTAACTCTCTTTTAGTTTAAAACCATACATTCCCCTATGTCCTAACACTATCTGCCTGTGTAAAAAAAGTCACTCTCCTTTTTTATAAGTCTCCTTCAGGTACTGGAAAGTCACAGTGAGGTCTCCCCAAAGCCATCTCTTCTCCAGGCTGAACAACCCCAGCTCTCTCAGCCTGTGTTCATAGGTGAGATGCTCCAGTCCTCTGAGCATCTTTGCAGCCATAATGAAGTTCTTCTCCCAGTCTGGACTCACACACGTGACTACTCTGACTGACATGTAGGACATTGTACTTAGACTTGTTGAACCTAAAGAGGTTCTCACAGGCCCAAGTTTGTCCATGTCCCCCTGGATAGGATCTATTTCTTCTGTTGTGCCAGTTGCACCACTCAGCTTCGTGGATCTGCAAACTTGCTGAGGGTGCACTCAATCCCACTGACAGTGTCATTGATAGAGGTATTAAAAGAGCCCTGGTACCAAGACAGACACCTGAGGGACACAACTTGTTACCAGCCTCCATCTGGACATAAGAGCACTGACCACAACTCTGGCTACATCCAGCCAATTCCTTATTCACTGAATAGTCCATCCATTAAATCCATGTCTCTTCAATTTGGACATAAGGATGCTGTGAAGGACACTTTGTCAAAAGCTCTGTAGAAGTCGAGGTAGATGATATCTGCCAGTCTTCCCTTGCAAGCTATTACTGTTACTCCATCACAGAAGGACACTGGATTGTTTAGTAATGATTTGCTCTTCGTGAAGCTGTGCTGGATATCTCAGATCATCTCCTTGTCTTGCATGTGCCTCAACACTGTTTCTAAAGGATCTGCTCTGCAGTCATCCCAGGCAAGGAGGTAAGGCTCACCAGTCTGTAGTTCCCTGGGTCTTCTTTTCTACCTCTTTAAATGTAGGTGTGATGTTTCCCTTCTTCCAGTCACTGGCGACTTTGCTCAACCAACACGACTTTTGGAATATAATGGAGAATGGCTTGGCAAGATCAGCCAGCTCCTTCAGAACCCTGAGATGCATGTCTGAACTGAGTGCAGAAATATTACTATCACTACAACTTAAAAACTGATCTCTTGTGGACTTGAAAAGAACTTTACCTGTGCATAGTATTTCAACAGACATGTGTGCAACTGAAGAATCTTTGGCTACAAAAAGACGTTAAAACCAAAAAGAAAGAATCAGAGATACTAAACCACTACTGTTCATGCTATATTTAAAGCTTTGCTGCAATATGGAATTATTTCAAAAAGTAAACACCAGTCATTAAGACTACTTCAAATAGCAATCAAAATCGATTATTGAAAAAAATACAATAAAAAAAATATAACCATTGCTCAAGAACTACCTTCACCACTATCACTCCAAGGGGACTTTCCTACCTTTCCACTCAAGCCCTACTCCCACCTTCTTTGGACACAGTTCCAGCACTCAGGACCTGCTGTAAGACAATTTAACTAACTACCACAGCAGAAAGTTAAGAGCATCAAAAAAACAGTAGTTTTCTGAGTTTTCTGTGTGTTACTGAAATGAATTGGCTTGTACAAGGACCTTAAGAACAGACCAAGCACACCATATAAGCAGGAAAAACAGCAGCAAGACCTTCCCCCTATCAGGAGCAAAACCCTTATTTCTGCACTGCTTGTGAAACCTGGGTATTGGTGGACGCAACTGAATATCCTCCACCTTCTATCCAGCCTCAACCAGAAGAGAAAGTGTCTTTCAGACTCTAAATGCTATCTCAAATTTAATCAGTTAATTACATGAAAGAATAAATTTTGCCATAATGCTAATGTTCAAGGAAAGCACAAGCTCAGTTTTTTCATGTTTGAATGATGAAATGACAAAAACTCTCTCAAATTCTTTAAGTAACAAACCACTGAAGACATGTTTTCCACCAAAGATTCCAGTTGTATATGTAATGTTAATTAAAAGCTTTTGAGAAACAGCAGCAGCCAAAAATTCAGAGCTCCAAACAACCAAAACAATTATAGAAGTTCTAAAAATGTAAAATCCAATGGATTTTTGCTTTTGATTAAGGATGGGGTTTTTCCTGCTTTTGCCACTGTCACAGCAAAGTAAAACATTGGAAACGTATAAAACTATTTTACTGTGCTTCGGGAAAAGGAAACAGGTATATAACTTGGGAATTTAATTTCAAATTATGATTAAACTACAGTGTTCAGGTTTTAAGGGTTCCCCCCTTTTGTTTTTCTTTTAAAGGAATTTTTCCCCATACTTTTTTTGCTAAGGGACAAATCGCTGGGTGCTTGAGACAAAAAGACCTGGGCAAAGGGGGAGGAGTCCAGCTGGCTAGTCCTGGTGTTTTCTCACTGGGGCAGAGACGCCACAAGATTTGAACTAGAAAAAAGAGGCTGGGTACAGTCCCTAGCTTTCTTGTTCTCCCAGCATTCGGAGGAGAGAGGAGCTGCTCTTGCGGTGAAGGGAATTCATCACCATTACAGATTTCTGCCTTCCTTCTGCTGTGAGTGGAGCTTGCTTGCTGGAGCGCTGTTGCACTGGGACCCTATTTTAACACCCTACCTCACCAAAACTAGACTTTTCTCATCATCTGCTGGGGTGCCTCAGGGGACACCAGGATCCCAAGCCTGCCTTTCCCAGCCCTGCTGGGAACCTGAGGGAGGCTGCCTTGCCCCTGCCATTCCTTTGCTGCAGCTGTGAGCCTTTGCTACACTGTAGCACTACACCTCCTGCCTGCAGAGACTCCTGGGCTCCCGCTGCAGCTCCAGATCTTGATACGTCTCATCTACAACCCGGTATTTGTGTTGTCCCTGCTGTTCCAGCCTGCTGTTTCCCAAGGGTCCTGCTGGGGCCCCGGGATCGGCTGCCCCAGGGGTTTGTGAAGCAGCTTCTCATCCGCCATTACCGTGTGGTGCTGAGCTCGCGCCACAGCGCCCCCTGCAGGCGCGGGGGAACCATCGCACCCGCCCTGCTCACCGGGAGCCGCCAGCGCCCCCTGCTGGCCGTGAGCGTCACTGCACCAAAGGGGAAAGGGCCCAAGAGCCGAGCCAGAGTCACTGGGGCCTGTTCTGTTTGGTGTCACTGCCACAGTTACTGCTGTGTGTTTGCCTTGTTGCATATATCTATTAGTAAAGAATTGTTATTCCTATTCTTCATATCATTCCCTGAAAGCCCCTTAATTTCAAGATTATAATAATTTGTAGGGAAGGGGGTTGCATTTTCCATTCCAAGGGAGGCTCTGGCCTTCCTTAGCAGACACCTGTCTTTCAAATCAAGACATACAGGCACAAAAATATCTTATCAAATAATGGCAAGACACAAGGCAGACTCACCATAGCTTTATTACTCAAAATAGTCTGTTTTAACTCCAAATGACTCATGAAGACTGTTTTTTCCATATTTTACATACTCCAATAAAACAATTCCAAGGCTGTCAACACTCCTGACTGCCATAACGTAATCTATTTTCAGAGCAGCATAAAGCTACTCTTCTTCCTATCCAATGACAGCACACAAATAAAGCAAGGAAATTGCCATGCAACAGGAAGTACTTCCATTTGTAGCCCATTATCACTCTGTTGCATATAAACTGTCACATAAACTAGCATGTAGCACAGAAAGAAAAAGGACTCAAAGAGCTGATCTGGTTTAGTTTTGTCTATAAAACAGCAGATATATGCACTTGGCCTTTTGGCTCTGGCAAGGCTTTACTGTTAAAGATAGAAAGTTAGTTGGTTTACTGATTCATGCTAAAAATCAATTCACAATAGAAAGCAACAGCATTTTATTTCTTATTTTTATCCTCTGGAGAGCGTGATTCATTAATTGGCTCACATTCAGCATAAAAGCTTCATAAGGTTATATATAGGCTATCCTAAAATGTTATTCACCTCTGAAAAAATTAGAATTACTTTGTCATCATGGGCTGATGTATACCTGTAACAAAGAACTCATTTTTCTCTGCCAAGAATTATGCAGCCCTGCAGTTTCCAAAGCAGGAGGCCCAGTTAAGGAGCATTTTACTTCTTCCACCAGGTGGTGGCAGTGAGGGCACCAACTGCCCCTGCTGCAGGACCTGCTGCTCCCTGTCTGCCACGGGTGCAGGACACAGCACTAGGATACCCTGCCAGCTCTGGCTAAGCATCAGGGTGACCATTTCAAAAATGTTCACCGTAATTCTTAATAGATAACTACTATTATAAAGTTTATTTCATCTTTTTTCATTAAGTAAACAAAGGATTTTGTGCCCATGGCAGGGGAGTGGGAACTAGATGATCTGTAAGGTCCCTTCCAATCCAAACCATTCTGATTTCTTCTGCTGCTCATTTCTTCTGTATTCTCATTTCCATGCTTTTTGTCTTCATCTCCATAGTGTCTCATGAAATCAAGGCAACATCATCACTCATGTGCCAAAAGTATTTCTTATGGCTCCTCAGAAATATCTTTTCCACTTACTTCTGATGTCTCTGCCCCAGTTGCCTACAAACCCAACACTATAAAGGAAATCTTAAGTTTTAACATGACTTAAAGGTTTGTCTTTATTTCTGTCTTCTTCTTTTTCTACTTATTGTACAGATTATATATATTATAAAATCTCTAGAATATCCTATAGCCTATAAAATATCCTTAACCACTATTAAAAATAAAACCAAACAAGACTTTGAATTAATACAAAAGTAGAAATAGCCAGTTGAAAAATATTTAGTGATCTCTTACTAAAACAAACGAAAAAGTCACCTAGCATCTACAAAGACAACATCCATGAGGGTAGAATTCTTTGGGGCTTTGCTCTTTCTTAAAAGAAGCTGAACCTACATGAAGAGAAAAAAACATGTACTAAACTTTAATTAGAGTCATATGACAGATTATGTTGTTAACTGTTTCTAAACTCATGACATAGCCATCAAACATTTAAAAATATTCAACTCTTAGCTTTTTCTACTATGGCAATTCAGTAACACTATATCTTTACCAAAGTAAGAACAACTGCACTCCACTCAATGTTGAGCAAATACAGAGTGAATTTTAAATCAAAATGCATCTTTATTCTCTCCCATGAGAAAACAGCTTAAGAGTTTTCCATCTCTTGCTATTTAGTGAAAACAGTCATGAGAATAGTTCCCCAAAAAAAAAACCCAACACCAAACCAAAACATAGAGACAAGATTGTACAAGGCAGAAATCCAATGCTGCAATCATTGTCCAAAAGCTCTAGTTCTTTGTCATCTAGTAACACAGCCCTGAAAAATGGAAGTGTTGCTGATGAAAACACCCAAAGAAAGGTTATAGGTAAATCCTGATTGTGCCTTGAAACTGCTGTTTAGCAGGTTCAGGATGGTGAGATGACATGTCAGACTCTTCTCACTCTCTGCCATAATATTCATTGTATTTGACCACAAACCACAGGCATTTCAAGAACACAGAAGTGACTAAAACCTCTGTTCTGACATAATCAGACTGGTTTTGGAGAAAGAGGTCTCACGTAATCATAAGAGGTCTCACGTAATCATAAGAGATGCCTGGTGATGACAGGTTACTGCTAAATATTTAAAATGAGCACAATTTGTCCGCAAACTACAAAGACAAGTGAAGCAGTGATGCACAACTCAGCTGAAGATATTCTGTCCACAAAAGAATTTAATAAGCAGAGAATCCCCACAACAAACCCACAGGGAAAACATCTTGAGATCACATCAGCTGTATTCCATGTAGAGTGTGAACATAACCTGGAGAATACGAAACTCAATTTTCATTTATCTAGTTACATGGGAATCCTTTTTGCTTAACAAATGAGAATATAATGCTGCCAGGAGCCCGAAGTTACACTAGACAATCATTACCTGTACTTTGGAAAGCTCAAACTTCACACAAGACATATGAAACTCTCTTCCACACCTGACGACTTATTCTTTATCCATCTCAAAAAGCTAGGAGGTTCAGAATCCATTACAAGAGTTAGAGAAAGAACTAAAAGGTCACATAAAGGAACTCTCTGTCTTCAGGAGACAGGCTTTTTTTTTTTTTTCTTTTAAGAGATAAGCTGACTTCAAATTAACCTTGCTATAATTAGAATACACTCACCACTACTCCATTCTAAAGTAGTTGGGTGCTTTTACACCCAGAGTTCCGTTATTTCCTTGAAGGGAATACCTGGACAATATATCTACACCTGCTCCTGCAGCTTTTGAAGAAAACATGATTAACTGTTGTACCAAGATAAGACTGCCAAACTGATCAACTGTAAATAATCTCACTTCAGACACTGTAATAGGGAGAGTGCATTGCTTCCAGGAAAGGATGCACAGATAGGTCCCTGTCCCTGGATACATACATGACCTTTACCCTTCCTCAGTTCCAGTGAACAAGGACGTTCAACGCCAGGAAAAATAATACACCATAGTATAAAAAGTAGGTCCCTAAGAAAGAGGTTTAGTACTCAAAAGCTCTTGGAGTAAGGCAGAAATTCCTTCCAGTGTTGATGTTTTAGCATATTTATGTGTAACAGAGACATTGTAAAAATTCATAGTCCCACACCAAGGAAAATATGTGAAAAACCTCTCTATGTAACAGAAGTTAAGTACAAGAAATAAAAGGAAGGGGACAGCAAATAGAAGAAAAAAGTTTTCTGATGCAGAGGAAAGATGGAAAAAAATGAAAGAAATGTCAAAGAGGAAGCAGTCTGACCAAGCACCTCAGATCCTACAAGAGCGCCCTTGTCTTCCATTAAATATTTTCATATAAAATAACATCAGATTCAACCAGTCCAGAAAAATGACTATATGGAAATGAACTTAGTGGATCAGTGTCAAAGAATTCTTTAACCCAGATTTCCTAGAAAGCAATGTTACTGGTACCTAAAGGAAGACACCTTTTTTTTGACACATGCCATAGAACAAGAAAATCGCAATTTTGCCAAATTAAAAGTGGTAACAAAGAATAAGAATAGCACTTTCTGAAATCTGAACTTTTAGAGAAAAAACACCCTGAAATGTCATATATTAGAGTCACTTCACTCGAGTTCTTTGTATTACAAATTCTGATACTTCCTAGTGCCATTTTGTGACTGCTCTGAATCCCTGAGCACTTTTATGCAGTTTCACCACGCAGATCATCCTGAGTGCAACCTTTTGTTTCCACACATTCTGCTTACCATCTCTTAATAGCTAGAACACCTTTAGGAAGATTTTCCACAGAAGACATGTGGATTACAGGACTCAATTCAATTCTAGTAAGTAATGTCTTCTAATGTAAGAGATGTAAGAGATGCCCAAGAGTAATTTTAAGTAAGATAATATGTATTTCATCTTGCTACTGAGATCTTTTTCTAGGTTAAACAACAAGTTGATGTTATGTATTGGAAGCATGCAAATACTCAAATTTAAGGCCATACTCTTTTCCATTCACTGTTTTCCCCAAAAATTGAGAGAAGGAACTTGATGAGTGAAACCATCCATTACCCAGAGTCCCACACAGAACTTCGCTGATAGGGTGAAACCTTCCATTAGAACTAGAACATGACTGTGAACACGACTTTCTAAAAGATACCAATGTCAAAATGAAGGTTTTTTACTGACAAAGCATATCTTTTACCTACAGTCTATGATAGATACATTTGAAAATTCGAAACTTTCTCTTCAGAGACCTATCAACTACCTATTTTGTCTTACTTACACATATATATAGACAACTATTTACATTACAAAGCCAATTAGAATCTGCATTTTGCAGTCATTTATGTCAACTACAGAGAGCAGCTTTGTAGATAATATAGCTCCAAATTTTGTACACAATTTGTACACAAACAGTACTGATGCTTTTGTTCCCTAGTCACAGCATTTTCACCTAGAAATACTCTGGTCCAAACAGACATCTCTAAGACTTTAAATTCCAGCTGGTTTTTTCCTATATCCACAGGACAAAATTCCCCTTTGTATCAACTTGTTGTTAATTGCACTTTTCACTGTACAGTTGGTTATCTCCAACTCTTTTTTTTTAGGTGATGAAATTCCTGGTATAGTGTACATATTAGATTTAATTGGAAAGAAATGTGACTTCTCACATTTGAAATAGAATCTATTACAAACATATTTCCATAACGGCTACTACACATTCAACACTAATACACTATACTTACCATCTTAAGAATACTACACACTGTAATAGGATAAATGTGTATGTTTTTTAGTTTTACATTTGAGGTAACACCTGGATTGTCATTTAACTTTAAGCACGTAAGTATCTGTAGAAGTAGCTGCTAGGCTTAAGTGTAATTCTATGAAGTTATACTAGTCATACAATTAATATCTCACTATGTCAACATTTCAGTAAATGGGATTTTTTGACTAAAAATTCTCTTAGCTTTTATTAATTGTAATATTTTTGGCTAATTACAGTTTTATGCACATCTTAAAAAAATTAACTCTTTCTGGAAAATGAGATTACTTTCATCCCTATTTCTGAATTTAAGACTTTAAAATTAGCAAACCTCTCTGGCAATGCTGCTCAGAGCTTCATCTTCTGCAGAAAACCTGTCTTTCACTGGAGTTCTCTTCCGTCCTGATCCAGGAGTTCCCATTTTTATTCTCTGAATCTGTAATTGGAAACACAGACAGGACAAAGCTCAGTTTTAATTCAGATCTGGAATTAAAAACAATCAACCAACCGACACTCAAAAATGTCCTAAGTTTTCCAATCTTTAGCTACATAATATTCAAGAAACCTACATGCAATTGGCACATAATGGTAAAACTCTATCACAAAAGCTTGTAGCAGCTTTACAGAACACCACTGCATCCTATAAGGTGCAGACACAGCATTTTTCTACTGAACAGAACCCATCAGTTTACCTACAGCTTCAAAGTCAGACACAACTGTAAACTGCTCCTGGCTCAAAAAGGATACCTCTGTAGTCTGTCAATTTATGCAACTCCTAGAAAAAGATATCCTTTAAAGTTATGGATGTGAAAAAACCCTTATAGACAACAAAGTGTTCAAGAATTAAATTTATATGATCATTAGAGTTCTCCCCGAAACAGAAAAGACTCAGCAGACAAACTTTACTAGGCATACAAGCAGGTAGACACAGTTTATTCACATTTTAACGCAGCTGTTCTCATGTAGTTGCAACAACTGTCGTCTTCTAAAGTAGAAGTTTTACTACTGTAGAAATAAAGACATCTTTACGCAAAAATCACACTCTTTCGCCTAACAAGAGCCACAAATTGGGAAATGAAGAGAGAAACATACTACCATCATATTCCCAGAATACATAAGATACTCCCTTTTCCTCCAGAAACCTCTTAGGAATTGCAAGCATATAAAAATGACCAACAAAACAAAACACAACCAGAAAAATGTTACACAGACCTCCCCCCCCCAAAAAAACCTCCCACAACTATATTAGTTTTTTTCCGAATATCCTAAAGAAATCCTACTTCCAAATGGTCCTCCCAAATGTCAGACTATAATTTGGTGATAGTCTAGCTATTTGACAAGGTAAGTATTCTATACAGGGTTTGAGAAAACACCTTAGTTAGAATAAAAATTTCTATTTGCAGGAAGAAGACATCTAAAAGGTAACTAGCACTGGCTATCCTTTTGAAACTGAACTGGTACAAGAACTACCTTTCTTACTGGACCTAACTAGCAAAGACTAAGTAATTGATCATAGCATTATTGTACAAGCAGAGTTTTTACTTTTATGCAGCAATCACAAAGTCAAAATATATTGGGGTATATTCTGGCACTCAAATGCACCACGTAGCATCCTAGGACTTTTTATTTTCTCTCATACTTTAGCTTCTACACCTTTTCACCCTCCTTCCCTTAATAACTTTATACCACTAGTCCTTTCTTTTCCTTGCAAGCAAGAAGACTTTTACTCTGCTTCAAATTTTAGATGCTGATGCTTTACATGAGGAAAACACACTTCATCTCAGTCAGTGTGGAGGAAGGCAAGTGTGGCACCCCTGCCAGCCATCTGCCATGCTTTTTACCTAGAATGAGCACAGAACTCCTGACTGAGCCCAAACACAAGAGGGAGCAGAACAGTTTACCCAGAAAGTATACAGAGATGTTGTCTTTGCCTACAAGGAGGAATTAAGAAAGACAAAGCTCAGCTGAAACTAAAACTAGCAAAGGCTGATAAGGACAAAGACAAAGGCTACTCTGAGGACATCGGGAACACAAGAAAGACTAAGAAAACTGTAGGGCCGCTGTCCATTGACACAGGTGACAGTGGTGGGTGATTGCCAAGCCCCACCCTCGGCATAATGGTTTGGATAATAATAAATGTAAAGAAGGAAATTTTTATGTGTGGGAATTGAATAAGAAAAATTGTCGGATAGGGTATGGGCCCAAAACTGGTCATGTTGAAGAGCAAGAGGATCATCAGTCACATTCAACAGAAACTAGGAGATTAGTCAGAAGTATTTGCTTGAAGTAAAGGAGTCCTCTGGAAAATAAAACCAAAATCAAATTGAAAGTCTATACCAGTTGCAAAGACCTTAAAGGGGTAAGAGCATGAGTCAAAACCTGTTTTGCTGCTGCCAGAAGTCACCCCATTGACTGCACGATAATATCTGTCCAGGCTAAACAATACAGCATCTGTCCCAGCAGATGCAAGATCCGACACTCCAGCTAGGAGGTGGTCAGTACAGGACGGTTGAGTACACACCTTAAGTGTGTGAACGTGAGCTTGCTAGATATGATCTCACTGCATTAGGGCATGTGCATTAGGACATAGCAAAGCACGGATTAGAGAACAGCAGAGGTATACGCAAATCTAGAGTGTCCACATCTCCAGCAGAAATCATGTGCAAATAGTGGACCCTGGAGTTGAAGAACAGAACAGTTAAATAACAGCCTAGAGAGACTGTGAAATGTTCATCCCTGAAGATGGCAAAAACTTCAACTAGACAAGGCTCTGAAAAACCTTTTCTAATTGACAATACTTTGGGCAAAGGATGACCACCAAAAAATCTTTCCAAAACAAAATATATGATTCTATACTTATTATTGCTCTCAGCTTTGAAACTAAACCTCAATATAAGCCTTTTTTAATTAGATATTTTAATATTTCTTCAAGGGTCTTGTCATAATTTATTCCATTCCATTTAACTTTTAATTAGGCTGCTATGTCAGAGTATTTAATTTCTTGTTATAAAGTTTGGTACTACAGAAACCTAGACATACTGTAATATGCTAATTAGTCTAATACTATAAATATCATTATGCTACTTCTCAGGAAAATATAACATCCCAATACTTCACATGCATGCAGAAATACTTCTGAGATGTCTCACTTCAATGACTTTCTAATTACACAAAAAGCTATTTAGCTGCATGGGATAAAAAATTTTGCTCCTGCACGGGATAAAGAATTTAATATATGCTGTAATATTAGAGTTTTCATAAAAACTAACTAAAGAGAACACCATAACACAACCAGACAAAGAAATTTTATAGTTTAGAAAGGTTAATACAAAAGGAAAGAATATTATAATATCTGCTGCATTTACAGTTTGAAATTTCTGAGCCACATCTATTACATGCCTAATTCTATAAGCATGGTTACACATTGTGTTACACAAGACATGAAGTGACATCCTGTTGCATTTCATTCCAAAACACTGAAGCACCTGAAGGCTTCAAACAAACCAAAAGACCTGTGACAAAATCCCTCACATGCCTCTCACTTGTCTTCAGTCATAAACACATTTTATCTCTTCCACAAGTCTTTGTTGTCTACTCTTCTTCATACTACTTTCTGACTGAAGATTCTCCTTGTTTCTTTTTTGCTTCCTAGGAAAAAAGTCTGATTTGTCTTAAGAGAAAAAAAATAAGTTACACTACAAGTTATCACTCACCGCCTTAAAAAGCACCACCTGTTCTAAATGCCTAGGTGTATGCCAGCATACTTGGCATTACATAGAATCCAGATACCTTAGTGTGAACAGGCTATAAATAACAGACCAAAACTCTCCATTTCTCTTTCAAAAAAGACTACGAGAAAACTAAAATTCACCTGTGTAGACATCATCTCTGTATAACCGATGGAATAACAAAGAAAGGCACTGCTCTAGAACTGATGTCTGTTAGAAACAGAACCTGAATGCAAAAGTATTAGTACTGCAATGATTTCATTCGTATTTGAGAAGGAGCATAATCATATTGGAAACCACAATCTTGTTTGCTTGATCTTCAGTGCTTTGTCCAAGCAAACTTCAAAGGAGACAAACAAATAGACACTGAAAAATTTAAAATTCTACAAGACAGACACAAGAGCCTTCCTCAGAAGAAGGGCCCTCTTTGCAATTAATATGTTTGTTCATAGGTCTAAAACCAGCCGTGCAAGAAAAAAGGCTGCATGATCAGAGTGACCATGACCCAACAAAGGGGCATGTAGGAAGAGACAGAAATAGATTAGGTTTTAATGCACTGAGAAAGAAATAGACGGAGTTTTAATGCAATAATTTTAAGGACTCACTTGCAATTTTCATTCAGAACGACCTTGTTCAAAATATTAACTGAAACAAGAACTACTGTCAAAAAAGAGCTGCTACTATAAGTAAAAGAGCCTAACATTAAAGGGAAAATGCAAAGACTGAGAAAAGCATATCATTACAATCTGTCAAAAGATTACAGTGCTTAACTGTATTGCAGGCAAAGTTATTCCACCTGATAAACAGTGTTTCTGTTTTAAGGAGCTGTTCATCTCTCATCATGGCCCACTTCAAAAACTGTTAGCACAAAGTTTCTGCTCTGAGTGGACAAGCTTGTGTCAGTTTTTTCAGGAAAAAAGCTTGCTCTTTAGACAACTACACAATCCACCCTCTTAAAGCAGTATATTTGCAGTTTACTTGCCATTTTAAAATCTGAGAAATACGATTTGTTATGAGTTCATAGTATTTAGCAATAGAATTACAATTCCTTAGAGGGAGTTGAAATCCCTCAGTTTGTTGGTGTTATGAAGTTAGAGACCAACAGAAAGTCCCCAGTTAAAGACAATCAAAAAGCCATTATGCAGCTTGCAAGGATCTGCAAGCGCCTGCTGAATCCATGCAGTGCAACAGTGCCTGGCTAGCATTGGCAAACATAAAGCAGTGCAAGACAGTAAATGTACTAAAGTATCCTACAGCCCTGTAGAACTACAAGATACCTCCAGATCTAACAAGCTATCTTTGGTGACCTTCACCAGTCTTTGCAAATTACCAAAGTTCCAAAACATCTTGAAGTGATGCAATTTCAAGTGGTGGCAACTTGTTTTATGAAGTACGAGTTCTCTGCCAGTCAGTTGCCAACAGCTGCAACTGGAGATACCATTATTGCACAAAGTACATCACATACACGATAGTATCATCAGTGAAAGGGCACAAAGGAAAGCATATATAGCTTTCAGAGAAGCAGCATAACACAGAGTGGCTTCTCTAGAATCAGAGCTACCATAAATGCTGATGATCCAGGTATAAACTAAGAATTCAAACAGAACTTTAAAACATAAGGGAATGACAGTACTAAAATGAGCACTATAAAAAATTATGAAAATGCATAATAGAAAACTATCACAAGGATCTTCCAGAAGTGTTTATTCTAAAATGAAACAACCATCATTTTTATATGGCCGGTTTTTTCAAAATTAGTATTCTTTCTGTCATTTTGCAAAACAATGATTCATTGCTCATTAAAAAACAAAACACTGCTACTGCATTGAGGCTCTACTTTTTTTAATGAAATGGAAAGCCCCATGGTAACAACCCACATTCTGTACCAAGCTGCAACTATTTAAAATATTTTTCCTTCACCAATTTCATACACTCCTACACTCTTTTCTACTCATGCTACAGTTACAGTACAATGAAGAAAAGCTACTGCAGCAAGGGAAAGAAATTGTCCTTGGTATCCCTTAGAATAAACAGTAGTTGGAGGAAACTATGAGCTGGTATCACTCCTGCTGACTAGTTCTTTGCTGTGGTAGCCAACTCAGTGGGCTTAGAAACACTTGTGTCCACCTGCCCGTTCTTTGGTAAATACCCGTCCACCTCTTCCCTTAAAGCAGATCTAATTCTGCTAGCTTAGCTCAAGGAAATGTGAACTTTATCATCACCTTCACAAGCAAACAGTGTTACTTACATAAACTATTCTGAAAAGTTATGTATTGCATAAAAACACAATCTATCCCTTACCTAGAATTACATGTTACATAGGTTACAGATATTGAGACAATAAAATTTAATTACTTTCTCAGAAAGCAGTTCTAATTATTTTTGTAATGCTACAGGACTGCACTAACTCATTACTATCACTAAACATCTTCACATTAGGCTCTTACAAACAATAACACAGTATCAAATCTATTACTATTTCTAATCCTCTGCTGACATTATATACCAGAGCTATTCAATTATATACAATACCAATCTAAGGTTTTTTTGTATATGCACATGCCAACTTGTGTGCTATGTGGAAGTCTAGACCTTAATAAGCACTACAGATCCCCACTACACAGACTCTAAACAGTACTTTCTGAAAGTTCACGTCTTAAAGTATTATGCCATCTTCTGAGAGAATGAGACTTTAAAAAAGCTCCTCTGGAGTCAATTCACAAGAAATACTTGTGTTTAGGTCAACAAGCTACACCTGACATATTCCACACAACTATCTTCTATTCACACATTCCCAGTTACAGCCAAGAATTTAGTTCAGGTAAGACTGACTTCACAGTAAGCTAAACACCTCCAAACCCAAGTAAGAGGAAACAATAGCAAAAGGATGTCATGTACGTCAAACTATTTTGTATTGCTAAAGCACCTTTTATCTATTCTTACATCATCACTAAGCAATTACACTAAAAAAGGAAGCAGATGTATATTAAGAAGGTAACTGTTTCTGAGCCGCAATACATTTAATTACATCACTTCACAATCAAGACACAATGAACATTTAAAGAACTGAGACAAGAACTGCTTTAATATTACACTTTGTAACAAACGTCCCACCCCACATCTCCAAAGATGTTTCACCCGGACAATGATAATTTAAAGGGAGAAACTTGATCCTAGACCTTCCTCATTTCAAGCAAAAAATACCTGCAGGTCTCTGTAAAATGAGAAAATCACCGAGTAGATCATACAAAGTCAATACAGCACTACTTCATCTACAAAATATTTATATTATCAGTGAAATACATACCACTGCCCTTCAAAGAGTCATGCTAGGATTCAAACTGGAAATTACTTAAAACTCATGGAGCAGATCACAGTCCGGAGATGTTTTCGGGCTCCTTCCAAACTCATGAATGTGCTCATCTCTCTTATCATCATCAGCAACCACTTTACAATTATAGCAACAGGGTATACTAAAAATAAAACAGCGGGCTCCAAAATAAATAAAACCCCAAACGACTAAGCATCAGCAAGCGTGACTGACTCTCAACGTAGCTTGCTGCAGAGGGGGCACGCCCTACTGCTGCGGGAACAGCGAAGCCGTGGTAACGTGCTCTGAGGAAGTGCGAGAGAGAAAGGCACCGAAATACACACAGCTGTGATTTCAGCACATCTTTCTTTTACCCTCATTCCGCCGTTTCCACGCAGCCCCTGAGGGGCGCACGGCAGCTTCCCGCAGGTCAGGAGGAAGGATCGCGCTCGGCGAGCGGCAGGAGCCCGCCGGAAGGGCTCGGAGCAGGCCGGGCCCGGCTTCCCCTGGCCCGCCCGCACCAAGTCTGACCGCGGCCACACGGAAGGGGCCGCACACCGCCGCCCCAAGTTTCCTCTTCTGTTCGCCGACCTGACCAGGGAGTTCTGGCTGAGCCGCTCCTCCAAACCTGAAGAACCGGGTTCCCGCCCCGCTTCCTCGTCCGCGTTTTGTGTTTGTGACATCCTTCCTCCTCCCGGCCCTCGCCCTTACCCTGCCTGGGCCCCAGGGAGCCTTACCTGCGGGCCAGCCTGCCGCAGCACCGGGAGGCCTCAGGAGGGAGGGGGCAATTGTTTCACTTTTCCCTCCACCGCTTCCAGGTGTGTGAGGGCTCGTGGGTCCCGGAATCACTTCGGGCTCCTTCCTCACTCCGTACGCCTAGAGATAGGGGACCAGTGGCAAAAGCCGCCCCAGGGCGACCACAGCGCCCGCAAGACACGGACCGTCCGCGGGCCGCGGCAAAGGAACTGCTACCTCATTTAACCCTCTCCACCGTCCTCTCCCTCTCGTTCCCCGTGAGGCGTTGGGTGAACCGGAGCTGTAGGCAGACCAGCCGCTCCGCTCCAGGCCGCCCTCCTCTTCCCCGCCCCGAGCTCTTGCCTCCTCCCCTTCAGCGCCGGGCGCTTACAGCCACATCGAGAACTCGAGTAAGACACTGCGGTAAATTTCAAACCGCCTGCAGGGCCCTGCGGAAGGAAGAAGGGGCCGGGGCTGAGCAGAGGGAGGGAGAGTGAGTGCCCGACAGCCAAAGCGCAGGAGGCACCGCGACCCACGCTGGCACCGACATCCGGCACACTGTCCTGGCCCACGCACAGGCCGGGAGGCGAAGCGCGCAGGCGCCGCGCAGGACAGGGCAGCCCGCCCGCGTGCGCAGAGCGGCCGCGACTGCGGGGACGGTGGTGGGCGGCGGTGGGCGGTGGTGTGCCCCGCCCGGCTCCGCCCGCTCCGCCGTGCTCTGCCTCCCTGCCAGGGTCTCGGCCGGCTCCTCGCCGGTTGATGGGCTGCTGGAGCTCTAGGCCAGGGTGGGTGACTGCACCTGGTGGCGGCCTTTCAGCTCAGGGAAAGCGAGGAGGCGGTTGGAATGTGCAGCGCTCTCCTCTCGACACGCTTCTCCTTTCCTCAGCAGGCAGCGAAGGGAGGGGGGGTCGTTCTTTATAGTGTGTCGTACTGCAGTGCACGCTCTCCGCCTGGCCCTCCCTTATCATCGGGCAGGCCGGCTGACTCAGTGCTGTGGTGGGGAGAGGTAGGTCTGACACCGTCTGCTTTGTAGTTCACTCCCGGGTTTATCTAGGGCTTGTTGTTATTGAGCGGCCTTCCCCAGGGAATGGCCGTGCGAGAGCTCCGGGAGGCCGCGGCCGGCGCTGAAGAACAGCAGCACGACTCGCCTGCATCAGCTGCGGCCGGGCCTGTGGGAGCTGCCGTGCCGGTGTGCCCAGCTCCCACCGCTTCCACATGGCACGAAAGCGTTTCGGAAGATTTACGTGGATGGGTGCCAGACAGGGTTTATGGGTAAAAATCGTTTGCAGATATTTGGACCTTAGCTTATACTGACCTAAACACGACCAGACTTCCGTAATATCATAATTTAAATACAAACAGCCGTCATAATCCCTAAGGATAAAATAGAGGAAAAAAATAAATTACTATACCATTACATATATTGTAGTTTATACGCAAACAGTCATGAAACTTGATGAGATTCTGCTGTGAGATAGACTTGGGATCAGACTGCTAGTAATTTGCTTTCCAACACCTCTGTCGCTAAGTGCTGGGTGCCTCTAAGAGTGTAGAGATAATTAGAGGAGATGGCATTTTGTATGTTGGAAATCACATGGAAATGGAAAAGCAACTGTTAAAATGACAAACATAGTGATAAGACTCAAGAACATGCACCAGAATCCTAGACAGAGTTCAAACATGTTACTGAAATAAGCTCAAGTGGATGTGCATAAAGAAAAAGGGATATGCAAGTGATTTAAATCTATATAAGTAGATATATAACATTTCTTATGTTTCGTTAGTGTTTTATAATTTTCTGTGTGAGAAACCCTACACTCTGATCTTTCCTCAGCTGATCATATATTATAGCCTCACCATGCTTATTTTCAACATCACGTTAATTTCTGTAGTAATAGAGGATGATCTCACTGAAGGGAGGCGAAGTAGAAAGTTTCTCATGGACCATCTGTAGAAAAGAATGAAAAAATTACTGTCTTAAAACCTTCATTTTTATTTGATATTTATTCTTACAGAAGGACTCACCTGCTGAATTTCTGGGCTTTGTGGAGAATCATCATTAAAACCATCTTGGGTTGTTTTGGTTTGCCCTAGCTGGTGGGAGGAGTCTTTTATTCATTCTTGAATAGAAGGTTTGCGTAGAATTTTCTGAAATGTGGCGTGTCCCAGGTCTGTATGGGATGATTCTCTATTGATGTATTAGTGCTAAAGAGGAATTTTTTTCCATCATTTTTACATTTTTCTACAATGAAGTGTTGATAGTCTTTTGATATCATGGACTGCACGTTTTTCTTTAAAGATGCAGTAAAATGCATGTCTCCTTGAGAGCAGGCGTGGACTTTTGTCACTTGAAAGAGCAATTGTTTGCTTGACTGAAAAGCAGTGTACAGTGCAGTTAAAACAGGCAGTGGTACAGGATGGCACAATAGCAGTTCTGAGTTCAGCATTGTTAATGAATAGCTAAACAGTCAGGTTATATACAGTTTCATTATAAACCTCCAGTTAGAAGCCAGAAAATGAAAGTGATGTTTGAACTTTTGTTATGAAATGACTGCAGTTACGATTGTTCATTGTTAATGAACAGTTATTTTTGAATATGCCGTGATAAAATTACTACTAAAGCTAGTATAAAACTTGCTCTATTAATGATAGGTTTCTGCTAAAAATAAGTAAATGAATAAATGAGGTATCACTGGATCTGCCTTTGAATATTTCTCTCTTCACTGTGGTCTTTTTATACAGTAGGTTATGGAATTGAACTTGCTGATTTACTCTCTCCCTTTTCTCTGGAAATCTCTCTCTAAAACAGTTATGCTCAATTAAGGCATTCCATAGGTGGACTTGTTCTTTGCAGAGTGATTGTCACCTAAGAAATTATTTCTAGGATGAATCTGTGAATCAATTAATTTGAATACTTTGAACAATGTCAACTTCCTACAGTATGTGTATAGTTTTAAAGAGATTTTGTCACTGTAACAACTTCTACAAGAGAAAAGATATGTTTACCTCTGCAATATTTTCTATTTGTGAAGTTCTGAATATCTGTTTTTTTCATCCAACACTGTAGCATTTCTAATTTTCCCCTGAATCTTTTGTTTCGTGATTATTACACTTTCTGGTTAAGAATATAATAGTGATGGCACACATGCAGGATTATAGTGTAACTTAATTCCTGATGTCATTCCTCTATTTTGCCTTCTGTGTTCTCCCTATTCTCTCTCTTTCCCTCTCATCCCTGCCACCCTCCCTTTGTAGAAAGAATAACTTCAAGATATTATTTAACTGGGAGATTGGTTTACTGATGAAGACTCATTGATTTAAGACCATTTTAAGAAATTCTGTCAACCTCATGAAATTATTTCTGTCCTTTCCATTTTGTGTCCTTCCTTTCCGGTAGTTTCCATTTCCTCAGTTCAGATACCATCACCCAGCAATTCATTTGACACAATTGAATATACTTTTTTTTTCCGTCCAGCTGTAGTAGATCCTCTTTTGGAGATTCCCAGTATTGCTAGTAATTGTTTGTTCCCTCCTTCCCCAGAAAAAAAGAGTGTTATAACACTCCCTTGTGACAGGTGGAAAATCAACTTTTTGTGTCTACACTGCAAAATAAGTGTAAACCACTTTTGTAATGTAGGGAGCAAGTCTTGCATTTTATTTGTTTTGCTTTTCAAAACAGTTATTAGATGTGCATATAGGAGCTTCTGCCAGGCCTTTTCAGTCCTGTCCTCCCCCACCTTTTGTTAAGAGTTTAATTTATACTAAATATACATTTCTGTCATCAGATACAGACACAATTACATATTAAATAAATGTTTTCAATCTCAGCATTTATATGGTTTTTAAAATTTCAAGAGGAAAAGAAGCAAAAAAAGATGCCTTTTTTTGGATAACCTTTTGTATGTGATCTTCTCTCCACCAATTTTTTTTAGAATATATCTACAAAATCTTTTAAATCTTTCATAGAATTCATTGCAATACTGAGGGACTATTATCAGACTTTACTTGTAAGGCTTTTGCATACATACAACGTTCAGCAAGTAGTGGAAAAAACCAAGCATTCAAAATTCTTGACTGTGTTTTATGGGCATGTGGACATTTCATAGCTGTTCTTATAGACGACTATGTTCTTAAAGTTCCTGGTAGTGCTAGGTACTGAAGAATGCATGAGATTTAGTTTTTTCCTTTACCTCATTTACTTTAGCACTGGAAAAATCTGTAGGGCACAGTACGATTTATGCACATACATATGTATTTTGATGGGGATTGGTGCTCTCTAGCAGTAGAACTGCATGAGTTCCTATTTGGTTCCAATCCATTTATCCTCAGCAGGAAAAGAACTAGGCTGCCTGTTGAATAGCTGTGGGTAGAGCTAACGTAAAACTTTGTATTACAGTGTTTTCCCAAAAAATCTAGACAACAAAGTAAATGCAATCTTTTTTAGAGAACTTCTGTTTTACGGATTAGTTAATTGACCAAGCAGTTGAAAACAATGTTCTCAGATTTTCAATGTTCTAGATTTTCACTGGTTTTGGGTGTTTTTTAAAGTCTTTCAGAAATAAAGCACTAGAATAATGTAATTTATGTTTAGAATGCATTTATAGGAAGGTTGTTTTAATTGCTATGGATTAGTATCCATGAGTCTTGGTTTGAAAGACAGGTATCTGCCAAGGAAGGTAGGAACCTCCCTTGGAATGAAAAATATGACACCCTTTCCTCCAAATTATTTTAACTTTGAAATTGTGGCGCTTTCAGTCAAAGATATGGGAAAAGGAATAACTGTTCTTTAGTAGTATGTATATATATATATATACGTATAACAAGACAACAACAACGACAGCACAACAAACCAAACCCAAACCCAAGCTCAGCCTTCTCTGGCCCTCAGGCCCTTTCCCCTCTGCTGCAGTTACGGCCACAGCCGGCAGGGGGCGCTGTTGGCTCCCGGCCAGGCAGGGCGGTGCGATGATTCCCCCGCGGCCGCAGGGGGCGCTGTGGC
>VZRF01010401.1:165638-179563 GCA_013396875.1 Vireo altiloquus | reverse complement strand
GAAGCAGGTAGCTTTTATATCTATTATCAACCAGTTAGAAAACTTTACGTATCTTATTTTATTCCCAAAACCAGTGAATATCAACCTTATTGACATGTCTCCTTTACACTGTATTCTATCTACCAATTAACAAGTCACAGGAACTCATTTCAGAGGGAAAAAGGAAGAGAAGGAGAAGAGAGAAGAAGATGAAGAAGAAACAGCCAACACCCTAAAATCTCCATGTTGGCTCCATATAACATATATAGCAAAACCTAAAAACTACAACTACACGTTCTGTGGTACACTAAACAACCATCTCATTTCTTTGGTGTTCTCAGCTCATCCAGAAGTTGAGACAAATGCTCTCACGAGCTTGGTTCACAGGCTAAGCCTTTTTTGTGGAGCTCTGAGAGTAAAGCAAACAGCCAGAGGAGCAGGAAAAGCTCCCAAGCTTTTTCTGACTCCAACACCATAGCAGGAGCCGCGGAGGGTCCTGCAGACACAGGGTGTAAAGTTAAAGTGTAGCGAAAAACCGGAAGCAGCGGCAGAAAACAGCGAGGCTGGGCAGCGGCAGCCAAGCTTCTGCAAACAGCCAGGAGATGCTCCCTTGGGGGCAGAGTCCTGGGTTTTCCCCAAGGCACCCAAATAGATGGTGAAGGTCCTTTCCAGTGAGATCAGGTGTCGAAAAGTGTTCAACAGCCTCTCTTACAAGCAAAGGCTCACCCACAGTAAGGAGAAGCAGTGCACGACAGAACTCTGCGGCGGCCTCAAATTCTCCCCACAGCAACAACAGCACCATCTCCACCTCAGGTTCTGAGAGCGAGAGAGAGCGAGGAGCTGAGCCCAGCTCGTCACTCCTCAGCCAAAATTTCTCAGTATCTCTGCACTCCCAAGGAGGAAGTCCCCCAGCTCAGAGACGGTAACACACTGCACCCTTCCCCTTCCTCCTTGGCTGCATCTTTTGTCTCTCTTAAGTACCTTTGTTATCATCTCGTAGACAACAAATGGGAGAAAATGAAGCTAACAGAATATTAGGAACATTATTTGAACACTAGGAATCAATGAGGGAGAAGAAAAATGTGAAAAGTTCACAGAAATATTCATAATAATTAATTTAAAATAAATACAGTTTAAACTATGTCTTACTCTCCTGTAAAATATAGCCTGATTACATTTTGTCTTTAATTTAGTAATTTATTTAGGATTTTAATATAGCATATCCATCTGTAATCTTATGACAATATGTAGATCTTTCTGTCAATAAAATTAATGAAGCTACCAGAAGACTCCAAATGTCTAGTTGTAACATTCATATTGGCCAAAGTGAAAAGTGAATATATTAATCTAAACGTGTAAACAAATTAATTAAACTAAATTAAAATTATTACACTCATTAAGTATGCATTGCATTTTAGAGCTTGAACATACTTGATTACTTAGATTTTTATAGAAGATCTATCTTTATGTGTACTTTGTGTTGAATTTTCTGAGGATTATGGCAGTTCAGCCTTTGTGAGCTAGGAATAAAAAGCAAATATTTGTTTCTGTATGTAATGTGTAGTTCTGATCTAAAATGAAATTTAATACTGTAGAATTCTGTATTTGGTGAATGAGCAAAAAAAAAGATTATTTGCAATTTCTCTGATTTTGTTTGGCCATTTCAGGAATTATTAAGATAATCTTGCAAATAGTCGTGATTATTTAGGGACATCCTAAATTATACCTATGCATAATACCTATGCAGTTCTGTGAGACTTCTTGAATTATATTAGCAAAAGTCAAACCAATTGAAAGAGAGTAAAGAAAGCTATAGATTATACAAGTGGAAGAATCCATGTTCAACTGTTTCTAGGCTAATAAATGTAACAGCACTATAGAAGCAAGATGTCACGTATATACTGGACAATTCTGCTTCCAGGCATGATTTAATTCTCAAAAGTAACATGACAGTCTTGCTCAAAATTTCTGTAGAATTTGAAATGAGAACCAGAGTAACTTTTGTGATGATTCATGTCTGAATATTTTACACACTTACTAGCTCAGTTAAAAAAGTGAGGGAGAGTACACACATAAACTGGATTATAGCTACTTGTGCAGACTTGTTTATAAGTATCCACTAAAGAGAGATAGTTACTTACGCAACCTGAGCTCAACTTTAACAGGTGTCACCAAAGACATACTTCTAAAAAATGGGATTACACAACTGTAATGAGGATACTGTTTGGCAAGGGAAGACTTTTACAGGAAGTGAGATGAGAACAAGAAATAATGCCGAGTGATTAAAGGAGCCAAGGTCGGTTTTGTACATCTGGCATATTTCTTCGTAAAAAACAACAAAACACCGGCTGACTCACCCAAAGAAAAAACCCAACCTAAACAAAACCCAAAAAAACCAAACCCCATCTCTCCACATGACTACAGAAAGCATATATGATGTCAGAATCACAGCAAAACAAATAATTTTTTTCATGCTGTTTTCATAGGAGTTTTTCTGAACAAATCTATACTTTGAACCACACCTTAAGCTTTTATGCAACAACTTAGCATTGCTACTTTGTTACAGACATCAGCTTATTTAATTACTTGAGACTGAAAACAAAAACTTTTAGGATTTATTAATAAAAATATAATGGGTTAATCCACCAATTCAAGAATCCTTCAAATCACCAACAGAAACTGTAACTTTGGATTTTATATATAAAATACAGATATATGCAATATGCATAAACTTTAACATCATATACTAATAATAAATTAAATATTAAAACTGGTAGAGGCTAAATGAGACCTGCAAAGAGGTCCCAGTGTCTAATGACAAGAAATTACTTAAATAACCATTTCATGTTGTTACGTTGTTCCTTCACCAAGATGTCATGGTATTCTCCGAACTCTCCATGTCTGTTTTGCTTCAAAACTTTTGAGAAAATATTTAAATAGAGAGACCAGACCAGTATAAATAAGATGTGTACTGACTTTTCAAGCTTTGCCTGTTTCCTGAGGGAAATATTACAGTTCTCAATTCCTGGTATGCAAGACAGCCATGCATATTTTTAGAGAAACCATTTCTGCATCTGCATTTATCTACTTTTTATGTTATGGAGAGAACTTTCGGCTGGGTTGCTTGTAAAAGATGTGTTGGGATTTTAGGAGTTACCTTTTCCCCTTTTGTTTTTCTCTTAAAGAATTTTCCCATATTTTGTTGCTAAGGAACAAATTGCTGGGTACTTGGAAGAGCTAAGGGACCTGGCCACGGCGGGGAGGAGTCCAGCTAGCTGCCCTCTTCTGCTGCGAGATTGGAGCTGGAAAAAAGGGAGCTGGGTACGGCCCCTGGCTGCTTGTTCTCCCGCATCCAGACGAGAAAGAGGATGCAGTCGTGGTGAAGGAGACTCGACGCCATTGAAGGCAGGCCCCTGCCTTCTGCTGCATCCTTCTCCTGTGAGTGGAACCTGCCCTCTGGAGCGCTGTTGCACTGGGACCCTATTTTAACACCTTACCACACCAAAAAGGAACCTTTCTCTCAGCGCCTGTTCGAGTGCCTCAGGGAACTCCGAGATCCCAAGCTCGCCTTTCCCTGCTGCACCAGGAGCCAGGCAGAGGCTGCTCCTGCCCCGCTGCTCCTCTGCCCTTGCTGTGAGCTTTTTTTGCTACAGTGTAGTGCTCCACCCCCTCTGCCTGCCCTGGCAGGGCTCCCGCTGCAGCTCCTGAGTTTGATACATCTCATCTACAACTCGAGAACGCTGCTGCAGCCTGCTGCTATCCCCGAAGGTCCTGCTGGGGCCCCGGGATCGGCTGCCCCAGGGGTTTGTGAAGCAGCTTCTCATCCGCCATTACCGTGTGGTGCTGAGCTCGCGCCACAGCGCCCCCTGCAGGCGCGGGGGAACCATCGCACCCGCCCTGCTCACCGGGAGCCGCCAGCGCCCCCTGCTGGCCGTGAGCGTCACTGCACCAAAGGGGAAAGGGCCCAAGAGCCGAGCCAGAGTCACTGGGGCCTGCTCTGTTTGGTGTCACTGCCACAGTTACTGTTGTTTGTTTGCCTTGTTGCATATATCTATTAGTAAAGAATTGTTATTCCTATTCTTCATATCATTCCCTGAAAGCTCCTTAATTTCAAAATTATAATTTGTAGGGAAGGGGGTTGCATCTTCCATTCCAGGGGAGGCTCCGGCCTTCCTTAGCAGACACCTGTCTTTCAAATCAAGACAAGATGGTACCAAGCATAACCAGTGGGATGATAACTGCTATCTAAACATAAAAGTATGGGTTAATGTAACTAAAATTCAGTTGATTAAAACTACATAATACTTGTTTCTCATAATTTGTCATTGATAAGTATAAAAGTAATATCTGCAGTATAACCTAGAACAGGAAAAAAGTGGCTTCCTATTTACATGTTGTTACTTATAAAACAAACACACATTTTTTCTTAAAAAAAGAAAAGACCCCAGGGGAAAAAAATATACTGAATACACTTTAATACTGAGACAATACTGATTAACACAGCATCTGTTTTATCTTATCTCAGAAAGATCTATTCCAAGTGAAGTTTCAGGTGCTGCAGGACAAGTTGAGCTCAGCGTAGTTTTTTATAATAAAATAATTTGAGTTCATATTTGGCTTATTAGAAATGTAACTGTATGATTGCAATTGTTAGGTTAAACCCCTTTCCCCTTCAAGAGTGATGGCAAAGTTCAAGTGGTTTGAAGGAAATTACTGGAGGAAATACTTGTGTGAAGACTTGTCACTGTTTTGTCGTGATAAGGGGTTTTTTTAAGTGTTTATTTTTCTTGTGTAATTGTAACATTGCAATACTTCAATTACAGGCATCAGAGTTTATTATGGATAGCTGGAAAACTGTTACTTTGCTACTTAGAACCTATGTGTTCCATTTTAATATATTAACTTATGAATAAGTAATATTTTATATTAGTAAATCAAGATGTTATATTTTATATTAACAATTAAGCATTCTGTGAACTGTACTTGATGTTTTTAACCCAATATCTCTGACCTTTTCCATATAAGCAGGGAAAGACTTAATATGTGAGAAACTAGTGTGGAATCAAAGTGACAGAGTGAGCAAAGTCTGAGAGAGAACAATTTGAATATTAGAATTTTATTTTAATTTGAAATAGTGCCTGGTAAGAGATGAAGAGGCAGTGTCATATGCTTAGAGCATTCTGAACAGTTTGCTAGTTGCTTCTTTTTAAGTATATTTTTCAAACCAAAGATTTTCACATCTCCATTTGCAGTATTTCTTTTCAGACAATGGGGATAATAAAAAGGAAGCATGTCAGCATGTCATCCTTATATACAGGTGAGCTAGAAATGATGAAGTAGCATGAAAATGCAACAAGGGAAGCATCTCTTTTCGTTATGTATGTACACAGTTATGTAAGTGTCTTCTAGCCAAAGGATTTTTTTTTTGCTGGCCAGCCTTCGCGTACGAAGATCCGGGGAAGGCCTCTTTTTCCTTTCAGACCTTCCAGCCTGCGCACTGGATTTTTTAGGTGAGACACAGGGCGCGCAGATCTGAGCCCACCCTTTAACCCCGAGGTTCAATCTGCCAGGCCAAAGCGATTCTGGACAGTGGCAGCGAGGTCCTCCTCAGGACGTAGGCGGATTGCCCCCTTGCAGGGCTAACGAGCTCTGCCTGCCTGGGGAGTATCCCCGACCGGGAATCGAACCCGGGCCCCGGCAATTACTGTGCCGTAAGCCAAAGGATTAGAAATATTTTAAATGATAAAACTGAGTATCAAATAGTCCATGCTTCAATTCCATAGCCACACTAAGTTGCTGTGCAGTATCCTGACGTTTCCAGAACTTACTTTACTCACATGTAAAGTGACTTGTGTTTATTTTATATGCATGCCATCAGACTTACCACGTATTGTTTTTCTAAATCACTTCAAGAAAGCCAGATCCCATGTGTGCAAATCCATACTGAATAATAACTGTGCTTCTGTAGTAGTTCAGGAGAGGTGATGAAGTATTCTCTATTTTCAACTGAAAGGCAAGTAACTCTTCTTTATACAGAAGTGCCCTATAGGCTTCTTATTGAAAAGTAGATCAGACATGAAAGGAATTTCAAGCCTGAAGCCTTTGGTCTCTTCAACCAGATATTCCGCCCCATTCAGTGGGTGGTAAAGCTTGTAGTTAATCCTCGGAGCTAAAAAAGGGAGTTAAGTAGAATGAGAAACACCTCCCTCCAAAACATTTCATTTAAAAGTATAAGAAGTAGGGAACTGAGTATGCCAATACTCAAGCAACAATATAGTAGTATCCAGATATTATCTTAAATGCTGTCAAGTTTCTAATCTGAAAGTGATGTTCTTAGAGATCTGTTACTTTCATGATACTAATGTCCTGAATGCAAGCACTAATTGATAGATCTAGCTACATAAAACTGTTGTCCTTTTGCTTTGAGAAATTGTCATGGCTTTGTACAAACAAAGAACAAAAATGTATATTTGTTCCGTGTCAGAGACTGAAACGGTTTATGCCTTAAACATTGTTATGAAGGAGTTTTGCCCATTATAGCAAAAACTGTATAAAGACAACCACAGAAGCCCACCCCTCCTTAAAGATGCCTTACTGGAACTTTGGACTGAATTAAGACACCTAGATAAGATAAAGGGGACACTATTTTTCAATCATCTCAGGTCTAGGAAGAAACAAACAAGACTAAGGGAAAGGAATGCATTCGCAGAAAGTCATCACTGGCTGGGTTTGGGGTGGGGGGCACCACAGCCCACAGAGGCCAGGTTTACACAGTCTCCCCCATCCTACTGCAGAGGGTGGAGGAGGTTTCGGGTGTGTGGTGTAACCTTTGGTCAGAGGCACTGAACATCCATTCTCCTGTACACAAACCAGCTGAACTGTGAAACTCCCAGTCCCAAAGGCCACATCCACAGGACATTCTCATGAGAGGCAGCTGAGGGGGTGTCATAATCCATCAAAGATCTCTCGAAGTGCTCCCCAGACTTATTCCTTGCACCACAGGACTGCATGTGCTGCAAAGTGCTGCAGCAGATCTAGAGTCTGCTGCAAGAGACTGTGTCAAACTGCACCCCCCACCCAGGGGAGGTACCTGGGCGTTCCCACCTGGCCTGACTGTATATTAATCCATTGAATTATATGCTTTTTGTCGGGGGACCCTCACCACTCAGGAGACCAGCTGGAGAGGATCAATGAAACTTCGTTGCTTTCCATGGAGTGGTGATATTTTCTTTAATCTCTCTCTCTTTCTGTCCCCCCACCTCTTTACTACTTCTTTATCTTCCTTTTCTTTCTTTCTCTCTCGCTCTCTCTCATATTTACTATTAAATAAAACTCATACTATTGACTTTGGCATATGGTCTTGTTTGCACCTTAATTCAGGCAGAGGCATTTCTAATAGTTTTAAAAAACTGGACTGTAACAATTCTGTTTCGTAGATTGCAGAAATTATGATGCAGGGAAGTAGTCTAATTATTCATAAATTATAACTTTCTATATTCCGCATACATCAGTTTGATGTATGATTCTGTATGTATGTATGATACATCAAATTTGATGTCATAGAAGGAAAGTGAGTATTTTCCTTAATGACCTATCAAATTGTACAGTATTTAATTAGGAAAAAGTACTTCCAGATTTTCCTTGAAATAGCTGCTTATTTGGATGGTGGCAAATGTTATTCAGTACATTTCTTTAAGAAACTCTTATTCTATGGCTTTGTGACTTTTCTCAGCTGTGTTCTGCTGAGTGCAGCATCTCCAGTGATGAGGTTTTAGATATTCTGTATTTTATCTAAAGGAATCATACATATTAGGGTTTAGCTCTCCCCAACTCAGTGTCTCAAAAATCTTTGCATGAATTCTTACCCCTGCTGACTAGAAATTAAGCAAAATTATTTGATATTTCTTAATGTTAGTGTTTAAGGAAAAATATTATCATAGAGTAAAAAAAATCCCAGCAGTCCCAGTTGTGTTTTATGAATGTGTATCTCAGTATTCCTAAAAAGCAACTAAATAGGCAGTCATTCCTTTGACCTTTCTCTCAGCAGCTGGGCAAGATAAGAGGAAAGCTAACCACATGTTTGCGGGAAGTTGGAAAGGATCACTGTTCTTCATTAAAACATCAATAGAAGCACTAAGATGTGAAATAGCTTGCCCACTGTGGGTGACCAGGACACTGGAAGATCTAGGAATAGAGCCTAGGTCTCCTCAAAACCAGTCCATTCCTCTGCAGTGAGGCAGCTCTCTCTTCAGGAGCAAGTTATTTTCTCGTTTTGATCAAGGTCCCTACCCAAATAGATTTTTTTTTTTTTTTGGGGGGGGGGAGTGGAGAGGGAGTGAGAATGTTCGGGGTTTTTTTGTTTTTATTGTGATTACAGAAATAAGAATGGAAGTATTCAAGTGAGCATCTGCTGCTAACTAATTTAAAATCAAATTCATTATTAGCATTACTGTTGATAAAAATGGTTGCTGGTTTATAGCATCGTTTTTGTGATGTTCAGAGTTTTTAAGGTACAATTAAAGTAAAAGAGAATTTAGAAGAAAGGTTCTGACAATCTAGAGAAAGCAGAAAGGAAACACCACTTAACAAGGTAGTGATAAAATTAAGATTTCTGTTTTAGAAAATTCAGACTCTTGCAAAGTTTCCCAAATCTTGTCAGGTTTCCCAAATCCTGTCACTCACTTTTAAATCTCTTGATCTCTTATATTCCCATTCATAAAAAAAAAAGATGTCTCGAATGAGCCAATTTACTGACGTGGTTCTTAGTAATTTGTCTTCAGTGGCTGAGCTTGCACTTTTTACTTTTGGAAAGACAGGTATATGGCATGAAATGTGATGTCTTTCCCATTAAAACAGAGAGGTTCTGTTCCCTCCCATGGTGCAGAGCAGCGATGCCTCTCATCTTTTCTTCTCTCTGAAGTGACTCAATTCCTCTTGTCTTCTCAGTCTGAGCAATTGCAGCCTTTAGGTTACCTTTCAGCTTTTTCAGACGGTGCACTTTTCATAGCCTTGTGCATTTTGAACACACAAATCTGACTTCTCCCTCATGTCACTCACCATCTTTGTTCAATTCATTAATCAACTTCTTCCCTCTGTTTTACTTGCACTGAATTCAGGCCAATATCTAGGCGCTACAGGTGAATATATGAATGCACAAATAAACAGCATCGACTGTTTGCTTTGAAGTCAGGCACGTGGTAAAGAAATTTGGTATTTGATATCCAGTAATTTACCTAGAGCAACCTATACTTTGGACACAGAAGGATTATACAGCTGACATAGAAACTTTGGGTTTTGTTTGTTCCCTAACCTGAATGGTGTTAAACTCTCAACTCATTGTTGGTATAGTTTTGTATTTGTGATACTGACTGGCTCTGCAGAGGTATAATCTCCTAGAATAGTGTCATCTGGTGGTGGTTGTAAGTCACAGCATCTAAATCTAAAAGTAAAATTAGCAATCAGATCAGGCTAGAAAAATGCTCTGATTATCCCTTTTATTTTTATTAAAGCTTTTAGGGTTCTAATCACAGCAGTATAAAGAATTTACTTTGCACAACTACTTCTCATTTTTTAGCTTGCAAGTACAATGAGTTGCCACAATTTTCACTGCACTGTCAGTGTAGTTTTGTAACATTTGTGTTGAAGTAAAGACCAAAATACTTCCAAACTGAAACTGATTACCTGTGCATCTGTGCAGGATACACTCCCTGACTACCATCAACAATAGTATCTTGAATTTTATTAATAGGAGTAGAAACTGCAAATATTATCAAATGCAACATTCTGTAAACTGTGTGTAAGGTGGTTTGCACATAAGCTCTGGACGGTAACTCCTGTTACATGATCAGTACTCCTTTCTTCATAGCTTTTTTAACTCTATTACCAGTTCTTGTTAATTTATTTTTAAAGTAGCTCCCTCAATGTCAAATATTATCCAGGTGGAATAATAGGAATATTCAACATTGTTTTAACAGCATGATGATGAAGCAAAGAAAAATTCAAACATGGAAAACCTCCTTTCCAAACAAATATGAACTAATTAAAAAGTTATCAGAAATGTTACATCTGTTATATTACACTTTTCTATGTCTTTTAATATTTGTGTTTGATAACTGGTATGAAAGAACTAGCTGCTTGCAAATTTCTATGTCTTTTATAGAGTATTTGGAATTGAATGTGTGGAAAACTGTATTGAAAGCCATATTCATAATTTATGCCCATGGCTTTTTTGTGACTTCCAGAAAGTTACAATCTTAGACAGCATTTTAAAAATTTTATTAGATTGGCTAAGGACTATATCCAGGAATACTTCAGCCATCAGTAGGAACTAAGATAGCTGAGCTAGTATCAATACTTCCAGTAACAGAATTGCTTGTTAGCTGAACTTGAAGAAGCACTCAATGGGATTACTTGAGTTTAAAGTGAAGCAAATTGCTCACTGAAGACTGTATGTTTGTGAGCAATCTGAAATAACTTGCAACATAAAACTGTTCAGCTACTACCTGCCTCTGTCTGCCTTGCAGCAGCTCTGGTTCTCAGGGGAAACTCAGCACACAAAGTCAGCAGAAATTACTTGCTCTTTTGCCAGGTTAGTTTTCTGCAGACTGAACATGCAGAAATGACTAAGGAGATGGTCTGACAAGCACTGAATCTAGCAAAAGGCAAGGAATGAGATAGCAGGCATGTGTGAGCCAGGGCTGCTGACAATTAGAGAAATCTAGACTGGTATGAGAATAGTCTTTTACATTTGTGCTCTATTCCCTTTCCCAGAGAAATACCTTAACGACTGCTATAGATTTAATTTGGAGCAGATTATTCTTAATTATCTACCATAACCAGTGCCTTTTGAAAACACACATTTGTCTTTTGCAGAGAGCACCATAATATCATATTTTTCTTTTTTAATCTATGTTAACGGGTATACTTAAGGAAGATAAAAAAGTAGGGGTATATCTTCTCTTTTAACTACTTCTTTTAACTTTGCAAGTAAATCTGCTAGGATCAGATCGACCCTCTAGAAATAACATATCATTCAGTTAGGTATGGGATTTTGACATTCTGTATGTAAGAATGTATTTTGAGACATTTACCCCAGGACTTATATGGAGTTTAGAGTAAATGCTTTGTATGTTGCAATATGTTTTAATGAAACTTGCTCAGATGCTAAAACATTTAAAGCCAATTTAGAGGGCTTATGATAGGATTTTGCAAAGTTATCACACATATCTTCAGAATTTGGATACTACTGCTTAATGTGGGATACCACTTTGTATTACTGGAGCAATACTAGACACATAACCATGCATCACAAAAGATACCAATTCAAAAGTACAGAAATTCACACTGATTTTTTAAATACCACCAATTTATATGTGATTAAATGATATCTACAAATATTGTTTTGTCTCTTTCTAAAACCCAGGTTAGGCACCTCCTGTGAAGAACAGGAGGTGATTAAGTACCTTGAAATTTACACAACAAAAGGCCTTGCTGTAGTAAAAAAAGTCCTCTAGAAAATATCCAATTGTCGTATGATTACCAGATTAATATTATTGCAACCAATTAAAAGAGTTTCAATTAATAAATCCCCTTACCATTTTCTGTGGTAACTAAGACTTCAGTGTAGGAAAAATTTACTTCTTTTATCATAGTTTCTAGTCTCAAATTTGTTCTCTTCCACATAGCGTTTAGTCCTATGAACACATCTGTGCTATGAGAAACACTCAGAACATACCATCTCAAACTTTAAATTTTCCGAGGAAAAAGACAAAGCTCTCTTTTATGTTGTATACATTTTATGAGTGAATTAAAAAAAGCTGTGCTCTTCTATTTGATAGCTGTAGGAGCTAGTGTCCTTTCAATTATGCATCTGTCCATCAAATTCACATACTACATTTAGTGACTTAGGTTTAAATCAGAAGAGTAATCTGAACAGAAAAAGAGAATATGAGCTAACATTTCTAATAGAGAACATAGGTGTGAGAGGATCATGGATTTATTAGGTTATTGAAGGTTGTTAAAGGGTTTCCCAAAGCATTCATCAGGCAATGCTCTTCTCACTTGATAATCTCTGAATTTTTTGGCCATGCTTCTGCATGTCATATTTAGAGGAAACTACCTATGTCACTGAAGCAGAAAATGTTTAAGTTTTATGGATGCAATAAACTGAATTGCCTGTTTTATCTCTTTTCCTCAGGGACTGCTATTCAGATGGTTTTGTTCTTTTAGTCCTGGAGACTTTTTCCTGTACCTCTGTTTCAACCTACAGAAAAGATACCCTGAAAATCTTCAGGATATTTACCTGGCTATTACAGCTTGTATGTTCAGATTAACGTTTTTGAAAGCCTTTGAAGTCAACAGTTGTTCTCATCAAAAATCGGTACAATGTGCAAGTCACTGCCATCATCTGAAGTATGCATAGAAGTCTTAACAAGAACACACGAAATAAAGGGTCACTACCAGTCACAGTTTATTTACAACTAAAAAAATTGCTGAAAAATATTTTTGTTTAAACATGTAGCAAAAAAACTAAGAAAACCAGCCGTTTATTTTGGCTGTAGATATATGTTGATTAATTTTTTTTAGTCAGTGTAACAGCAAATGGGAAAATCATTTCCTATCCACTTTTCCTCCTCAAATTACTTACAGATTTCAGGAGTGTATTTCAGTGAAAACATTTCTGGGCATTTGTGATTACAGCATACAGCCTCCTTAGTAGGAAGCTTTACAGAGGACCACGCGGTTCATCGTTTCTTGCAAACAGCACCATGTATTTCTTAGCCTTCATACAATGTCACTGTCAACAAGTTTCAAAATAGCCCCATTGTTGGAGAATGAATGCTGACTACTGCTGATAGCCCTCTGCATCTTCACTGCCAGCACTGAACACACATGCACAAACGTCACTCAGCAAGGGATCTAAAGCCAGAGGTTTTAACCTGAAGCAACCAAGAACATATCCGCCCTACTTTCTTAGAGACAGTAGCAACAATAGTAGCAAACATTGCCTTTCCACCTTCAATAGTACTTCAGTTGTAACAGTGTATCTCAGGTTTACAAACCGACGACTACTCAAAAAGTTTCAGGGTGAACCAGACAAAAACTTCTCGACTTTCTTATCAGCAGATAGGTTTCCAGGCAGTTTCAAAATGCAACTTTTGGGCATTTTTTTAGTCGGAAGCTTTCACAAGCCCAAGAACCGAGCACCTTTTTATTTCCTTGCTGCGCTGACCGACTCACGAGGACTCTCACGCGAGGGCTTGAAACAGGGGATTTAAGGGTTAAAGGGAACTTTTGTGGAGTTTAATCCGCGTCTCAGGTTTACAGACCCTCAGGGTCACCATTCTGGCAAATCAAGCCTGGCGGTGGCTGGGTTTAAGGTACGGAATCACACAGCTACAATCACGGCGGAAAGGCGCAGCGAGGCGGTAGCTTTTACCGCTCTCTTTTTCCTCCCTCCCGACAGAAGCGGTCACTCCTCCGCCCCCGCCTCCCGCGCCCACCGGGAGAGATGGAGCCAGTGAGGCCCGGCAGCGCCGCTCCGCCCCGCCGCGGTCCTGGCGCCCAGGGCCTTTCGGGCAGCGCCTTCGCCTGCGTTGTGAGGGGAGCAGTGCCGGGCATTGCGTTCGGAAGTTTGTGCCTCGCCGCACTCCGTGCCGGCCGAAGTGCTGGCTCCACGTTGGCTGCGCAGGCGCAGCGGTCACGGCTGCCCGTGCCGGGGGGGCGCGTCCGAGGGCGGAGCGGCGGTGGCTCCGCGGGCCGGGGCGAGGGGAGGTCGGGTCCGCCGCCCCCTGGGCGCCCCTCGCCGCCTGACCAGTCGGCCCGGAAGCCGTACCCTCATCCCATTCTTCATCTCGCTACCATGTTCAAGAAGCTGAAGCAGAAGATCACCGAGGAGCAGGTGCCGCCGCGCGGAGCCGCGGGACCTGCGGGCTCCCTCCCAGCGC
>VZRF01010401.1:73504-165610 GCA_013396875.1 Vireo altiloquus | reverse complement strand
CCGCCGGGAGACGTGTCCGCCGGACTGCTGTGGGTGCTTGTGACGGCCTCACAGCCGGCGGGGCAGGGCCGCGCCTCGCCCGGGAAGGCCTTGGCGTCCCGCGGGCCGGTCGGACCGGCCCCGCTGCCGTAGCTGCGGGAGGGTCGCGCCGCGCAGGCCTGGCCGACCGAAGGCTCCGGGGTCGCGCTCCCGGGCGGTGTCAGCGCTGGGCGGTTTCACTAGAACTTCGACATCTAAGTTTGTTGTTACCGATCCGCCTCCTGCCAGGGACCGTGCTTCGTTTTGGCCACGTTACAAAGGCTGTCTTGTGCAGGAATGTAAAAACCATCTCTTGCTTGAACATCAAACAGAATGAAACAGAAATGGGTTTCTTTCTTAGGACTTAGCATAATGATACTTTTACCTGCACTGAGTAACAATCCAGCATTGAGTTTCCTCGTTATCCTTTTCTCTCATCTTAATGTTTGTTCTTTTAGTTCTGTACGTCCCTTCTGTTTCCATCTTTTAGAGAGCTGGTTTGTGTACCTCAACTGTATTCTTGTATTTTTTTAAACTGTAGATTAATTAGTATAAAATGTAGGTTAATATAATATAAATCAGAACAAGGTGTTTATTTATTTGCTCTAGTCATAATTTAATTGGCCATTTTTCTCTTGTATGTACTTTCACTAATTTGTTATAAATGTTGGTAGAAACGTCTGTTCTTAACTGNTAGAAATATAATATAATATGATAGAATATAATAATATATAAGATTATATATATATATAATATACACTAGATATAACACTTGTGCAGAGTATCTGTCTAAGTGACAGTGGCCAGGAAAATGTGATGATTTCATGCATGTGTCCAAGCAGAATAAATTCTCTCTTAGCAAATTTTGGGTAGAAAGACTTCGACAAGTTAACTTCCTATTAGTAAAGTCTTCTGATAATGTCTGCTTGTGTCTCATTGCTAGGTTAAGTGTCCTTTGTATCTTGGAATTTGAAGGTGTAAAACTGATATAAACTCTGAATCCTGTGAATGTTAAGTTACAGGCAGGTAATTTAGTTAATTTGACAAATAGATGATTAGTTGCCTGGGGTTGATCTGAGTGTAATTTGAACCACTGGGAGGTTTGGCACTGCATAGTCTCAGTATTAGACCATGGTTTTGAAACTGCTGACATTCAGTTATGTTGTGTTCTTTGAATCACTCATTTGTGAAATAGGGGTAAGATTTTTGGAAATGGATTTATTGTGAAATTTTATGTAGCTTGTTGAGTCTTACTTTAGGACCTTCCATAGTTATTAATTTTGTGCCTTCTCTAGTTAGTGAAGTATATTTTTGTTACTTGCAGTTTAGAATGCTGTCTTAATTGCTATATGTGGTGAACTTTCAGTACAGTGTAAAGAGACTGAGGTGCAGAGTTTACTGTTTTCAACATGCAGCAGCTAAATTATGATACCTTTCACACTATATTGTAATCCTCTTAGTTTAGGGTGTTGTAATCCACTTAGTTCAGGATACTCAGTTCATGTGTTCAAGAGTTGGTACTTGCTGAAAATCATACTACTGAGTAAATATGGGCCTACGTGCATATATGCACCCAACAATGTAATATACTTCAGCCTTTAGCTGGTTCTTGAAAAATTAACATTGACAAATACCTTGAAACCTTATGATGAATTCTACCTAGTGTATGGATCTAGTCTGCTGTACTGTGGACAGAGCAGATCATGTAACTCAAAGGTTGACATAAATGGAAAGGCAGAAGCAAAAAATTACAACATATTTTTATTTTCATGTAAAATAGTCTTGCAGTGTTTCTTACTCTTCAGTGTCTCTCACAGGACACTAGGGGAAATAGTTAAATTTGATCTTAGAAGTAAAATAGGTTTGTCTTCTCATTTCTTTTATCTCATTTGAAAACAGATTCACTGAGGGGGGAAAAAGTGAGGTTTTGAGGCTTATAAAATATACTGTAGTCTTGCAGAAAGTGTGGGATATCCTTCTTTCCTTTGCTCTTAGTAATTCAGATCCTTAAAATGCATTACTTCCTCTCAAAACACTTTCAGACCAAATTTTCCTAACTCTTACCTTTTCTTAATTTATGAAACTCGTGTTTGCATTAATTTTTGCTGTTTTCTTTCCTATACCCTGTTCTAGAGGGCCTTCATTCACTATGCTCTATACCCTCTCTGCTCTACTTATATCCCCTACTTTGAGGCTTAGAACTTCACATTTATACTTTGGTTTTTAGTGTCCAAGACTAAATTTACTAACTTAAGACTGGTGTAAATCTGGAGGTAAAATTTTTGAAGTGTAACACTTTTTTCTGAGGAGGTGTTTGTAGGCCTTCCTCTTCCATAGGAATGGTTAGCTAACTGATGTCATCTGTCAGATTGACAATACTTGCCCCTCACAGTCTAAGGAACACATCTTTTTCTGACTGCTGACAGCGAGGAAAAAATGCTATTGAAATGACATTTCTGACTGCTGACAGGGAGGAATAAAGTGCTATTGCAAGTACAGGTGTCTTGGACTGATACTTGTTCAAGATTGTCACCTAACAAATAGGGTTGAAGAAAAAATGGTGACAGTCAATATGTATTTGCCTCAGCCTTTAAGAGTACTGACAGACCTTGGGCTGCCTGGTCCCAAGTTAGAGGACCATGACTGCAGGGACATTGACTTTGCATTTGTGAACACTGAAATTTTAAGCGACAAGTTGTGTCAGTTGAATGAATGTTCATAAGTTCATGGGGCCTATGGGATTCAATCCAGGGTACTAAAGGAGCTAGCAGACATTACGGTAGGACCCCTCTCAATCGTCCTGGGAATCTGAGGAGGTCCCTGCTGACTGGGGGACGTTATTCCAACGCTGGCCAACATTATTCCAGGTTACAAGAAGGGCATGAGGGAATATAGCCTCAGGACCAGTTAGCCTCAGGACCTGGAAAAATTAAGATCATACTGGATGCTGTTGAAAGACATTTAAAGAGCAGTGCAATCATCAGACACAGTTGACAAAGGGAGAATCCTGTTTAACTGGTTAAATAACCTTCTGCAGTAAGTTCACCTGCCTGGTAGATGAAGGGAAGGTGGTAGATGTAGTTTTTCTGGGTTTTATAAAGGCTTTTGGTACTGTTCTTCCCAGCATTCTTCCAAACAAGTTGTCCAACAGTGGAATGAGCAGATATGCAGTGCACTGGGTGGAGAACTGGTGGAAGAGCAGGGCTCAAATTGTTGCACAAACAGGACATCTGGCTGGTGACCAGTGGTGTTCCTCAGGGCTCAATTCTAGAGGCAGCTTTCTTCTGTCTCTTTATCAGTGATCTGGAGGCTGCAGTTGAATGCACTGTGGACGCTGACAGCTTGGTCAGAGAAAAGTTCTGAGCTTCTGCAACCATGAGAAAGGTTTTCTCTAGCTGTGGAAAGAGAATCATTTCCACAGCTAGAGGATGAAAAATCTCAAGAAAGTTTTGTAAATTTTCTCAAAACATCCCAGAGGTTTATCTCAGTGGTATTTGTTGCCTTTGTTACCCTAATGGTTTGCTCTGTAGCTATCCAATCGTAGCTGTACCTTGCACAGTTTGTCTCTCTGCCTCTCGTCCTGAGCTGCTGAGGAGCAGCTGGTCAGAGAGAGCATGTCTGCCTGTTTGCTTTGCATGAAATATACATATATGCATGAAATAAAGAAGATATTTGCCTTCTGATCTGGAGTCAATCTTATGCTGCAAGAGGCCAAACCTGGCCATGAGTTGCAACAATGCACAGATAGTTTGGTGATGATACCGAACTGGGAAGTGCTGCTGACTCTCCCATGGAGCAAGAGGCTTTTCCTTGCAGAGGGATCTGGATTGATTGGAGCAGTCACCAATGACATGAAGCTGAGCAAGACCAACCAAATGCTGGATTCTGCACCTGGGATAGAGTAATTGCAGACACGAGTCTGAACTGGGAGAGGAGTGGCTGGAGAGCAGCCCTGCAGAAAGGGGATTGGGAGTTTCCTGGTTGGCAGGAAACTCAGTGGGATCAGCAGTGTGTGCCCTGGCAGCCAGGAGAGCAAACCTCATCCTGGGGTGCATCAAACACAGCATCACCAGCCAGCCGAGAGAGGGGATTATCCTGCTGAATTGGTGCAGCCTCACCTCGAGCCCTGTGTGCAGTTCTGGGCCCACCATCTAAAAAGGATATTGACTGTGTCCTGAGAAGGGCACCAAAGCGGGGGAAGGGGCTGGCAGGAATGTGCTCTGGGGAGCGGCTGAGGGCACTGGGCTTGTCTGGTTTGGAGAGGAGGAGGCTGAGGGGTGACCTCACTGCTCCCTACAGCTTCCTGAGGAGGGGAAGTGGCGAGGGAGGTGCTGAGCTCTTCTTCCTCTCCCAGTGCCAGGACATGTGGGGAATAGCTCAAAGTTGCTCCCATCAGGGGAAGTTCAGACTTGAAATGAGGAAACATTTCATGACCCAGAGGGTGGCCAAAACCTGGAATAGGCTTCCTGGAGAGGTGGCTGATGCCTTCCTCAGCTATGCCTGTCAGTCTTGAAGAGGCATTTGGACAGTGCCCTGATTTAACTTTTAGTCAGCCCTGACCTGGTAAGGCAGTTGATCCCTTCCAATTTAACTATACTATCCTGTTTCAACTCTTTCGGATTTTGCATAAGATCAATGAATATTTGTGCTGCAAAGCTCAGTGCCACTGATATGACTGTAAATTGAAAAGAAGTCTGAATGCAGCAGCGAGAAGTGTAGGACCATTAAGGGTGGGGTGAAGAGATATGTTCATACTGCTTCTAAACAGTGACAGAGTCCATGAATGTTTCTGGCCTTCATCATACAGAAGGAAACTGATTTCCAAATGATCTTCTTTTAAACCCTGGCTTTAGATTTAGGGTAGGAATAAAAGGAGAATAGGCTGTCATCATGAATAGATCCATTTTTTTACAAACCCTATGAATACTTTGGTATGATTTTTTTCAGCAATACATAAAGCTTTCACAGTGCATAGCTATTTGGTACTAGGTAAGCTGTTTGACTTTTGAGTAGTTTTCAGGTTGGGACATTGGTCTGCCTCATCAGACCTGTAACCATGACTGATTTTAGAATAATTTTGATATAGAAAAGAATGAATATAGCTGCCATTCCTGGTTCCAGTGGTGTTCAGCTGATAGAAATTTCAAGAGGAGGTAGGGTCAAGACATGAATGTGCTTGCCTTATATCCTGGGTCAAGTGCCCCTGGGCCCTTCCCCCGACTGGAACTTCTGGTCATATGACCACTCTGGGCCTGGGTTGTGGCTCCAGGGATGGAGTGTGGCACATTTCCTCCGATGTGCCAGGTATTGACAGCCACTGCAGGGCTGGGATACTGGTCCAGAGGGATGGGGTGTGTGAAGCAGGGCATCACCTCATCGAAGCAAGGTCTGACCTTCCCCTTCCCTCACACACATGCTGGAAATGTTTTGAGCCACAATTCTTCCAGCCTCTTGGAATAGCTAATGAGAGATCTTGCTAATTACTTTTTTTTTTGTCTAGATATGCTTGTTGATACTTTACTACTCATTCAATTTATACTGAAATTTTATACTTGAAGTTTGAATTATGAGGCTGGTAAGGTAGTTTATTTGAGTTGGTATGACTTGTTAGAACCTCAGTTTGCATGAAGTTGTAAAATTTCTGTGAATAGATGCTTAGTTGAGGTAAGAACATCAAGTACATATTGACATCTGAAAATACAGCAATTTCTTCTGCCCTTTTTCATTGTTTAGATTCAATATTATAAATGTTATAAATTTATTGTTTATAAATTTTCTTTGTATAATTTTTTGTTGTAAATTTATAAGTTCTTGATCAGATGCTATTCCACTTGTAAATGCTTGAATCCATGCCAAATTACAAAACTTTTAAACCTTGAGCAACTGTAATACATTCCTAAAATAGTGAGCTGGTTTTTCAAATATGATGTAAGAGGACCATAGTGAGAAATAATCAAAATAACCTGTTTAGTTGCATGTTCTTGTGGCTGATTCATGACACATTATGCTCTGGAGACTTTGTAGTAAGGTAGAATTTGTCACAGACAGTTGGTTTTTTTGAAAAGATCTAAACTAGGCTTTATTGAGATGATATAGTTAGTAATTGTTGAAGTAAATTATGATGCATAATAATTAGTTCTGGAGTTAATAATACTACTTGTTGATATGCGTGATCTCTCTGTAGGTCCCTTCCAAATCCCCTCCATCAACTGGCAACAGAATCAGGCCAACTTCATTTACAGATCAGAATGATGAAGGCACTTCAACACCAGACAAAGAGGTCAGTTGAGAACTGTTTTTCTCTGTTTTTCAGCTTAAAAAAAATTCTAACCTTATGTCCTTCATTGCTTTTTTTCTTTTAATTTCTCAATCTCACTATTTTCTGTGCATTTATAGATATGAATAGTCTAATTTTTAGGTTAAGTACTAAGTGTTTAATATTAATATAACAGATCTTTAAGCTGTGGTGATTAACCTCCAGATTAGGAAACGTTTTAAGTCTTCAGGTCTTAAAAATCTTACTCCTGAACTGAACTCAGTGAGGTAGTGGGACAGAAGATAGATTCAGAGAGACTAACTTCGTTTTTGTCCCACTTTTGGTTGAAAAGCTAAGTGAATCCAGGTGATTTGAGGTGGATGATCCAAAAGGTTTAAACAGAGCATTTGTGATTGTTTCTAACCATGCCAATCAAACTCAGAGTTATTTCTCCCACCCCACTTTCTCTCTCCTCTGCTCCCAAAATAAAAAACAACCCCAAGCCCCACCCCCCCCAACCTAAACAATAAATCAAACTGAGTCTAAATTATCAGTCATAAAATAAAATTTAAATCATTATCAGGATGATGGGTAACCTTGACTTGCATAATGAAGCAAACAGAGAAGATAATCTGCACTTATCTTGTTTCATATTGAGTACTACAGCTCTTTTGAAGTCGTTTGATTAAAAAAAAGGCAAAAACTATAGACAAAAAATTTCGCTGACTTAGTGGGCATAGACATAGGCTGGTAGTATAAAGCAGGATGCTTCTGTGATTCTGTGAACTTTTTCAGAGGAAATGTTGTGTCCTAGTCAGAAAATTCGATTGCTTCATTTTGCCACAAAAAATCATATTTTTTCTTGCTGTGGAACAATCCACTTTAATTTTTAACACCATGTTTTCTTTAGGACATAATCAGGTATACCTGCAAGTTGTAATAGATTTCATTATGAATGCTATCAGTGATTGCAGCTTGGCAGTTTGCTCCCTGCAGTAATAGAAATTAAAGGGAAACTATCTCATGATTTTGTTTTGTTCTTTGGTATTTTTTAATAAATACTTTCTCGACTGTAAGATATATATATATGCATGTATGTAATGTATGTATATATATCTGTAAAGAATTCCCTCTCTCCTTGGAGAAAGATTTTCTGTTAACTGGTGCTCCCAGAATATTAGCAAGCAGTGTCACCCAGGATAAATGACTAAGTTTTTCAGTAAGGTGAGTTTTCTCTTCTTAATACAGGGTTATCGAAGTAGCATATTGCCCCATGAGAACTACTACTGTGGCCTAGAAGGAATGAGTTGGTACTGAGAATGGATTCTCCTATTTTTTTTTTTTTAAATTTATTATATATTGATTTGGCCAAGGTTTTCCAACATTTTAAGTGGCAAAATCTTAGGAGAATATGGAGTATTGAAGCCATGAGTGATGTTCCTCTGTGCAACTGAATCACTAGTTTTTGTCTGTCGTTAACTTGGTGCTGCCTCAACAAATGGAAGAAATTTTCCTTCCTTTTTCAGTGAGAAATAAATGAAAAGATTCGCTGGTAACACTCCTCACCCTTTTATTGTACTAATGCCAACTGTTTTTCTGCTCAAATACTTATTGGTTGATTGAAAGGAAGAATACTTTTCCTTAACTTGGGTTGATTTTTGAAGATGCTTGCTTTTATTCCAAATCTGAAAAAGGTTTGTGAGCCTGAAGGCTTTTCTTCTTTTTCAATTTAATAAATTGATTTAGTAAAAAAATAATAGTTCTTTTCACAATTCGGATAACATGTTTAAAAGATAAATATATTTTGAAATTTTGTTGGATGCTACAGACGTTTCACCTATGGGTATCAATGCTTTCTGTAGTGTTCATAATTCCTACTGAGAGCTACTTTTACTTCATTAGATATGTGTTGTCCCCAGCAAACTCCATTTTCAGACTGCTGTTCCAGACAAACAAGAGAGGCAAAGGATACCACATAGCACTTGCCAAGTTACATTGGAAGAACATATATCTCTAAATAGACTGGTTAGACTGGAATGACCAGAGAGGCAGAAGGAGAAATAAGATTAAGAGGGGAAACAGAAGTACTAAAGTACCCTCAGATTTACAGTTTTCCTTGGTCTTAGGGGAGCTGCCATAACAGTTTTACTTGTGAAACACATCCTTTAATTAGAAATTCAGGAAGTATTGAAGTTCTAAGCAGATGAAAACCTCTTACTTTTTTTGTAAGGATTGGTTTTGCATCAAATGGAAAATTTTACAAAAAATTAAGTTTAAATTATTAAGAGAAGAAATTTAATTTCTCAAAAAAATTCTCATAAATGTTGGCAGTATGATTGAAAGCAAATAATTTTTGAAATCTGTTTGTTGGATTAGATTTTAATAAAATTCAGTTTAGCAGCCGTATACTGTGCTTAAATAAGATGCAGGTATTGCATATTGTCATTGAAAATACATGCCCTGATTATATGGGCACATTATGTGTTTTGGAGGGTGATTTTTCTGCAGTGTTCTCATTTGACCAGGCAGTTGTTGTATGTGCAGGTGTCAATGACCAGTAGCATTACAGGGAGCTGTTGGACCACAATGTTTTGCAGTACATGGAGAATTGCTAAACCTTTCAGTACTGAAAGCTAAGCAAAATTAGTGTTTCATTGTTGCTTTGTATGGTTTGTGTCCTTCTCTGTGAGGTATGCTTTAGTATGTCTTTAAATCGATCAGGTTTTTGTATTTTTAATTCTGTAGTATCAAAGTTCCAAGTATTACACATGAAATCTTTGGTTTATTCTCAGAATATTTTTATAATAAAAACAATTTCAGAATTAATTTCAGTTGTAAATGATGTCATTAGTCTGATCAAAGAATTATAATAAAACATACATGCAAACATTCTTGCTTTATATTCTACAATGATAAGATTTTTTTAATATTTCAAAATTCCAAGATGTTATCAGTTTAAAATAAACCTACCACCACTTGTATGCTCCATTTATGGAATACCAGGCTAGTTTTTTTCATGCCAGCTTTCCTCTTCAGCTTATATTTTACTGGATATATGGTTCTCCAGTAGAAGTGTTAGAGAAAACCTCATAATTTTTTAAAGTATAAGAAAAAGCAGACATCTGACTACTTCTGTATTCTCTTACTGCAAGTAGCTTGTAAAATACAAGCACATTGTGAGGTTAAAACTACTTCCATAGAACTTCTTCTGACAATTTGCATATCCAGTGCTTTCTGAGTTGGTATGCTGCCATTTGAAACAACCCTAGACTATTAAAATATGCTTACTTAGTGATTCCAGTCTTTTCTAAGGAAGAATAGTGTTTGGTTTTCAAACTGTTACCACATTGACTTTTGAACAGAGTTTGAGGTGAAATACATCAGTCATATTCACTATAGTTCCTGGAAGTTAAAAATGTTCTTTTTGTTCTACAAGATACTTGTTTACAAGTATACAAGGCCCAACTGCAGAAGATAACAAAGCTAATGCTAGTTTGCTGTCAGGTGACAGCAAGCAGCTGATAAATTGCTGTGGATGATGTCCCAGTCATGCAGATAAAAATATCACCGACATCCTCATGAGTGTTATGGAAGTGACAGCAGAGCACAATATATATAGCTCTTTGACCTAAAGATAAACTAGCTAAGGTATTTTTTTTTCTCACTTTAGTGGTATATAATGACTGTGTTATTAAATTAGTTTAAATGTTTCTCTAGCATTGGCTATTAATAAAGCACGACAAGTAAAGCTGAAATAATATTCCTTCAGTACCTTTGTTATTCCTGCATCTTTTCTGTATTCATATACCTAATTTGAAGTACTTCTAAATAAGTGTTACCATGCAAAGATGGTAGTGGTTCAAATATATCTGTATTTTTTTCCTTTCTGATACTTAAAACTAAATTTTGGAGGCTGCATGAGGTAGTTTAAATCTAAACTTGTACTTTACAACTCCTGATACATACACCAACATGCTTAGGTTGCTCATGAAAATTAAAAACATACTGGAAAAGCCTTTGTATTTGACTTCTGTACTACCTCTTTCTGAAAGTGCAGTTCTGCTCTCCTAGATTCTGAGGCTTTTTTAATTGTAGAGAGAAACCCCTGAAATTTTAGCTCTTCAGTTTTTCCTATTCCCTTATCACAGGATGAGGCATAAAAGATTATGTTGCAACTTGCACAAAGCTTTTATAAATAAGTATTTTGTAAATAAGAAAATTACTGAATTAGTCAGAACTTTTTTTCCTGACATTCACCACCTCGGACAAATAACGAAATTTATTTATTTATTTTACTCTAGAGAATGAGGTTTTTCTCCAGTAAGAGTTCAAAGTTCAAAACTAAACCTTTAGCTGATCGCTGACATCTTCTAGCTCCCTGAAGTAGATGAAGAAATAGTGGCTTTTCTCTTAGATGAGTTTTATAGTCTTATCCTCTTCCCTCTGTCTTGCTGTGCTGGTATATAGCATAGCAAAACTACTCATGTACAGTTATAGAATCTTTTAAGTGTTAACATACTACAAATACACATATGCCGTGATGCACTTTGCTAACAAGATGTATGAATTTTCAAATTTGCTTGATAACAGATTAATACAAAATTTTGAACTACTGATTCTCTTCTTTTTCTGAAAGGGAATAATGATTACCTTTGGCAATCAAACATATTATATGCACGTAACATGTATAATATTCAACTACTGCCATTTCCAGAGCAGTGAGACTTGGATCAAACTCTGATCCCTGTTAAATTTTAGGATTTCTTTCACAGCATATTAAGGAAGCTCTTTGATCTGGGAATTGCATGTACTTTGGCCTTTACACCTCACTCATCAGAATCCTTGCAAAAGAAGATTTGAGTAAGGTGCTTCTTCAGAGGGAGGAGGAATAATAAGAGTAATAAGAACGCAGTTGTTTCTGGAGTTCAGAAAGTCCTTAAAGATCAAGTAAGGCTGCTTCACTTAGGCCAAACTTGAGGGCCTGTTCAGAATGTTGAAAACAGAAAGGTTATTTAAACAATAACTTTATGTGTCCTTTGATAATACTGACAGTAACGTCATCTGGCATTTGGCTTCATCAACCTTTTCACCTCATTTGCAACTTTCTATCCAAGATAGACACGTTGCTTGGTAGGATTTTACTTGCAGAAAAACAGAATAGGAGTTAAATATTGTGACAAAAGATCAGCAATGTCACAGCCTGTTAAGGAAACTTTCCTGTTTCACCACCAAGGAGCCACTCTGGCAGTCCCACTCACACCACCCCAGACTTTTGCTGCTGGGACTGAAGCCCCTTCACCGCAAGCAGCTCCAGTGAGCTGATGGGTGCCCCACCTGACTCCCCACACACTCACACTGTCAGACAAGTTTCCTTCACTGCCTTGACCCAAGGCTTCCCATAGCAAAGTCCTAAACTCTGCTTCCTTTAAAAATTTTTGTCATGGTGCAGCACTATAATGACAGATGGAGTTGGGTGTCTCCTGGTAGGGACCCTGAACAAAGGAATGCCTGGCTTTCATTCTGTGTGCCTGTTCTAAGGGTGATATTTGATCCGGGGTCTTCTCACTGTTCATTGGATTCTACAGAGTCTCTGGGTGACTGGCCACCATCCAGCCAGAAGGCAAGTCTGTGCCTCTTACTGGGCAAAGGACTCATTTCTGGGGGTTTCAGCCATTTCCCCCCACCCAGGCCGCAACCTGTAGCTTGCAGTGCAGCTGTACACCTGTACTAGTTGTAGTCCTCAACAGCCTTCAGCCTATAAATTCAGTGTTGAGATTAAGGTCAGTATGGGCTAGTGAGATGATTTACTCTGGAGTATCACAGAATTGGTAGGATTGGAAGGAACCTCTGGAGATCATGTAGTCCAACCCTGTGCCAAGGCAGGGTCACCTAGAGCAGGTTACCCAGGAAAGGGATGTGTCCAGGTAGGTTTTGAATGTCTCCAGAGAGGGACACTCTATGATGTCCCAGGGCAGCCTGTTTCAGTGTTCTGCTACTCTAAGTGTAAAGAATTATATTATACACCTTATATTGAGGTGGAACTTTCTGTGGTTTAGTTTATGGTCGTTACTCCTTGTCTTGTCGCTGGGCACCACTAAAAAGAGTCTGGAATCATCCTCTTTGTAATCTGTAATTTGAGTCTGGAATCATCCTCAAGTATCTTTGAGATACTTGTATGTATTGATTAGGTACCTTCTCTGTCTTCCCTTCTTTAGACTAAACAGGCCCAGCTCCTGCAGTCTCTCCTTGTGAGAAAGACATTCCAGACCCCTAATTGTCTTTGTGACTCTCCACTGGATCCTCTCCATTTTTCCTTATCTTTATTGTACTGAAGAGCCCCGAACTGTTGTCTTATTAAGGCTGAATAGATGGGGAGGATCACCTCCCTCAACCTGCTGGGAACAATCTTCCTCTTGTGCCTCAGGATACCACTGGCCCTCCTAGCTGCAAGGGCACTACTGGCTTGTGGTCAACTTGAGACTCCACCGAGACTCCAAGATCCTTCTCTGCAGAGGTGCTCTCTAGTAGGTCAGCCTCCAACCCGTACTGATACTTGGGGTTATACTTTTCCTTGCAGTCCCCTTGTTGAACTTCATTAGGTTTCTCTGTGCCCAATTCTGCAGCCTATCAAGGTCCTGCTAAATACAACCTTCAAGTGTATCACGCACTCCCCCAGAGTATGGAACAAAATTTTGGAAGATCTTAGTAGAATTTCTATAGCAAGCTTCAAATGTGATATGATGGTATTCTTAGGATTAGAGAAGGATAAGGAATGACTTATATCTTTCCATGTTCTGTTTACGGTATGCTTCATCTCTGTTGTTTCTCTGCTTGTCTAGTTTTATTGATCACAATACCAGCCTAGTGCTGATACACTGATGCTAGTGATACATTAGACAGTATAGCACCAGATGTCTTTAATGTTTCTGAAGCATTAAGATAATTCAGAATGTGTTTTAGGACAAATCGTGAAGCACAAGAATCTCGTGTGGTAATACTATTTAATTTTGTCTGACTAGCAGCCTGTTTCTTGCCTGTTTGCAGGCAGAGGTGAATAATTTTTAGTGATTTTTAATACCCCTTTCCCTAACATACCTGCCCCTGAGTTAACTAGATTATTAGTTCTTAAAGTCATACTGAATAGATGGTTGAAAAAACTGAAAAATGCAGATAAAACCACATGTAAATATTGGAAAGCATTAAATAGTGTAATTACCGGACTCACTAGAGAGCTCTGCCTGTAATTTAACTAAATATGTTGCAGGATATGAGCCGTCAGAGTAACAAAAATACTGTAAGCAAGTCCTTAAATATTTTAATTGTTTGTCACCTAATATTGGAGAGTGTAGGATGAACTCACTAATGGGCAAATGCAGCCAGTTCTAAATGTGTTTAAGAAATACCACTCATGGACCATGACTGAGTATATTCTGTCTTTGGTAGCTATTTGAAGTGTGAAACTCTTGTCTTGGCTACTGAAGAGGAAATTTTTTTGATTTCGTATTGATTGCTGTTCTGCCTCAGTATTGTTCTGCCCTTCTTTATTTGTAGTTGGCTCACAGAACCACAGAATTAAGTGGGTTGGAAAAGACCTTTGAGATCAAATCCAACCTATGACCTAACGCCACCTTATCAATGAGAGCATGGCACTAGGTGCCGCATCCAGTTTTTTCTTAAGCCCCTCCACCACCTCCCTGGGCAAACCATTCCAATGTGCAATCACTCCATCTGTGAAGAACTTCTTCTTAATGTCCTCCTAAACTTCCTAAATCTAAAATTCCTCTGGTGCAGCTTAAGACTGTCACTTGTTTCCTGGGAGAAGAGACTGATCCTACCTGCCTACAACCTCCTTTCAGGCAGTTGTAGAGAGTGAAAAGGTCTCCCCTGAGCCTCTTTTTCTCCAAGCTAAACAACCCCAGTTCCCTCAGCCACTCCTCATAGGACTTGTGTTCCAGATCCTTCACTAGCCGTGTTGCCCTTCTCTGGACATGCTCCAGCATTTCAACATCCTTCCTAAACTGAGGGGCCCAGAACTGGACACAGTACTCAAGGTGTGGCCTCACCAGTGCTGAGTACAGAGGAAGAATCACTTCCCTCGTCCTGCTGGCCATGCTATTGCTGACAGGCCGAGATGCCATTGGCCTTCTTGACCATGGTGGGCACACTGCTGGCTTATGGTCAGCTGCCATCAGTCAGCACTCCCAGGTCCCTTTCTGCCTGGCCACTGTCCAGCCACACTGTCCCCAGCCTGTAGTGCTGCAGGGGGTTGTTGTGACCAAAGTGCAGGACCTGACTTAGTCTGTTAAATCTCATATCATTGGATTCAGCCCATTAATCCAGCCTGCCCAGGTCCCTCTGCGGAGCTCTCCTACCCTCCAGCAGATTGACATTCACACCCAACTTGGTGTCATCTTCAAATTTGCTAATGGTAGATTCGATCCCTTCATCCAAATTGTCAATGAAGATCTTAAACAGGACTGGCCCCAGCACTGATCCCTGGGGAACACCACTAGTGACTGGCCATCAACTGGAGGTAGCACCATTCACCACCACTCTCTGGGCCCAGCCATCCAGCTGGTTCTCAACCCAGTGAAGGGTGCACCTGTCCAAGCCAAAGGCTGTCAGCTTTTCCAGGATTATTCTATGGGAGATGGCGTCAAAGGCTTTGCTGAAGTCCAGGTAGACAACATCCACAGCCTTCCCCTCATCCACCAGGCGGGTCACCTGGTCATAAAAGGAGATCTGGTTGGTTAGGCAGGACCTATGTCTCCTAAATCTGTGCTGTCTGGGTCTGATTCCTAGGCTGTTCTGTAGGTCCTGTGTGATCCCACTCAAGATGATCTGTTCATAACTTCGCACTGAGGTCAGACTGATAGGCCTGTAGTTTCCTACAATGGCCAGTTTCCAGTCATCCGGGACCTCCCCAGTTAGCCAAGACTGATGATAAGTGAGGGAGCGTGGCTTAATGAGCTCTTCTACCAGCTCCCTCATCACCCTAGGATGGATCCCATCTGGTCTCACAGACTTGTGAGCATTGTAAATGGCTCAGCAGGTCACTAACTGCTTCCTTCTGGATTTGCAAGGGGGCTATTCTTTGTCTACTAGCTCAGGAGGCCAGTTGTCCTGAGGACAACCTGTCTTATTGTTGAAAACTGAGGAAAAGAAGGCTCCTTTCCTTCTGTGCTGGCCTTTACTCAAGCAACAGTAGGGAAAATCTGAGATGATTTAGAAATATTCTTGCATCTGATTATCAGTGAAGCTAAACGGAATTTTTAATTGTGTTCTACTGTTTGCGTAAACTTTTAATTATGATGGAAGCACTGGAGTTGTCTGTCTACACACTCAAGCAGTCCTGCATCAACTTCTTTTTTCTCAAAATCATAACTGTAATATGGATTGGCATATTCTAGGCAGTGGATAGTTTGGTTCTTCTTACTCTGTTAAAACAGGGTTGCATATCCCTATCAATCTACCAGGTAGTTTGAATGAGTTTTTAAAATGAACTTGTGCCATTGCTTAAAGTTCATGTCTTACCCATGTGTTTTGGGTTTTATAATTAATGTTTTGTGAAAGGATGAATTTGTGAATTTATGACTGAGCCTCCTGAACTTGGCTGCACTAACAATGGTCATGGACGTCCAGGGATGACTGAAAATCTAACGATTCATAGAGGCTAAGCAAACTGACAGACCATCTTCTTTGAAGGGGATGAACTTGTTAGAGATCAAATAGAAATTCTTTTTAATGCAAACTTGTAGTGTACCAAATATTGCAGTTAGGATTAAGCAAAGTAATGCTATGGTGAAATGTCGCAACAATATTTTTAGCACTAGCAGGCTGTTACTATGAAGAGATAATTTAAATTGTCTGTAATTCCTGAAGTTCTTGATGGTCATGTCAAAAGTGATTTAACTAAGCTGAAGATAATATATGTTACATTTGAAAATGTTCATAATCTTTGGTTAATAATATTTGCCTAATCCATTTATCAGTGTTTTGCAAACTGTTTCATCTTCTTAACCAGTCTTCTCCAAACATGCAAAGTGATTTTTATCCTAAAAAATTTCATAATTTTATTTGTGAATTTGCATGCTTCTATTTCATGAGACCGTCAGGCTTGCTTGTAGTATTGCTGCTGTATGTTTGTATACTTGTCTATACATAGTATATGCCTTTTCTTTTATTGGCATATGCACTTTCAAGAGGAGCGAGAACTTCTGCAACCATCAACACTTGATGAAGATTTTCTGGAACGATTGTTGCTCATTGGTTTTCTTATTTTTGTCTTTGAAAGCTCAGAGGAGGAAAAATACTCAAGTTTTTTTCACCTGAGTGTGTATATATATATATGTGTGTGTATATATATATATGTGTGTGTATATATATATATGTGCACACATATATACATACACACACACACATATATCAGGAGCTTCAACACAGCTTACTCTTAAAAATTATGCTTCTAACAGGCTGAGACAGGAGGACAACAAACTCAATGTGTGGTTGCTACCACACTGAATGCACAGGGCAAGTGTGTTGAGGCCCCAGGGGAGTGAAGAAGATTGAGACCATGAGGAATGTGACCATCTTTTTTATTAGCAGCTCATCTTTGTAGTAATTTAAAAGTAAGAAGTTTGAATTTAGTTTGTTGGCTGTAACTAGTTACTGGCAAATCTGAGGCTATTTATTATATATGGCTGTCACTGAATGTTTACCACTTCTTATATTTTTTGAAAGGGTTTTGTGAGCATAAATTGAACGTCATGTAGTCTTTCAGATTTTATCCATGAAAATATTATTCTCTCTCAATTTGAATTTATGTAATAAATCTGCTACAGCACTGGAGTCAATGTAATCATTACAAAAGAAGTAAATTAAACTCCTAACTTATATTATTATTTGATTACTAGAAGTACTGTTTAGTAACTTGATAGAGGGGTTTGTCTCATTATTTGAGAATAATTTTGTTTTATTTAGTGTTTTGGTTCAGTCAGCAGTCACTACAATTCCGAAATCTAAAGCTGTAAGGAAGTTGAACTTTGAACTTCTGTATGTCAGTATAATCGTGAGAGGAATATTTTTCTCAACTCAGTTACAGCATCCTAAATGCATTAGATTGCATTCCATTACATGTATAAATCCAGCTTGAGTTCAAATTCCAGTCTCTTCACTTCATGTTTTCACCTCTAGGAATTTGTATCTCTTCTTAGATACTGACTTGATAAAATGGTTAAATTTAACTCATGGTATTTTTACAAAATAGTCAGCTAGTAGTTTAAAAAAAATTGTAAGGAATTTTTTAAAATGTAGGCAGAATTCTACTGTATAAGAGCACTAGATGATAAATAGTCAAAAGCAAGCATTTTTTATTGTGTATAACTGAAATACTGATAGAATTTTTAGAATAATCAGTTGTTCATGAGTAACTGAGAGCAAATAGGGCTCAGTGGTATATGAAGGCAACTCATCCTTGGAAGTGTAAAAAAAATTACAATATCAATGCCTGAAACATAGTTCTTATCTCAGGCTGAAATAGGATCTGTCTTTTAAATAGCATGCTGTTTTAGTTCTAAATGATCAAAACTGTACTTTGGCTGTTCTGAAATGATCTAGTGCGTATTTTCTGTTTGTGTCCTCCCTTCATCAATATCTGTTGTCTCATAACTGCTGTATTGTTTTATTATGTTTTTAATAGCATGGAAAAATTGAATAAAATTTTGCAATGTTCTTTGTTACTTGATTTATTTTCATTTTCCTCCTTTTTGCATTGAATGACAGCTGTTAGCCGGGATGATAGCAGAACCTGCTTTTCTCTCTGAGTATACTATCTTTGCTTTGGATCCCACCAAACAACCTAAGCCACAGAGTGATGGTGTGGTGAGTCCTCCCCACTCCTCTTAGTGATGCCTTTAGCAGGTGGAGGAGAGTAATGTACTAGAAGGCAAACTTAGTTGCTTGTGGCTTGTTCTCACAAAGATCTCTGTCTTAACTACCTTGTTGCTAACCCTGCACTAAATTTCACGGAGGTAGTACCTGATAGCTCCTGGCTGGTATGCTGTATGATGTGAATTTATTGTAACATTAAAAAATTAATATATTTTCTCTTATACAGGTAACAATACACAAATTTAAATAACTGTTGCACAAGTTTGTATGTTTGTTGCATAGAAATTTCCTCTACAGTGAAATGTAGCATGTCATTTATTTCTAATGGTAGCAGGAAATAATTATTTCACATAGAGACAGAAATTAATCTACATCTAGATGGTAACCTAGCAGTTATTATTGTGAGGATGAATAGTCTTTTTTTAATGATTAGATTTTACTTTAAATATATGTTTCTTTGCCTGGGAATGTTGTCTTCACCATACATAAGTGGAGAAGCTCAGTGAGAAGAGGCAAGAATTGAAGAAAAAGAAGCAGGTATAGGGAGGAAGTGAGATTTCTGTTTTCTGATACAGGCATGTACAAAGCTGTATTCTTATTATTGGCACAGGACTAGAAGGGCATTTTTCACATGCTTCAGAGACATGGCATTCCTGAGTCCATAGTGATTCAAAGCACAGTATCTTTTAGAATCCCAGCCTTATCCTGATACTTCATGCTTACTTTGCTTTTCCAGTTTAGTAAATGCTCTTTCTGCTCATGGTTTAAAATGACCAGTCACTGAGAGCTATAACAGGATTAAAATTTAATAAGCCAGACATAGCACAACACACCATGTTGTGTTGGACTTGTCTTTCTCAGGCTAAGCAAGATTGGACAGAAACAGTGATTAAAATGGTAGTCCCTGGAAAGTGCATTCTGACCATATTCTAGGTCCAGCAATCACTACTTAAAGACTCACTGCAGATTTAATGAAGCTTTTTAGTTTTCACTACACAACAGAATTATCTCAATAAAATTCATTTCAAATAACCCGTTTGTGTGAATGATCAAATGTTGTCTTTATATGATCTTTTATTAAGTACTTTTGTGGCATATTTACTGGCTTGCATATATGCAAGACTGCATACATGCCACTAATCATAACGTGACAGTTATTGGCAATGTGTCACCAGTATGTATTAATAATATGTTACCTGTAAAACTCATTTTGTGCTCTGAACTTTTTGAAAATTCTAGAGCAGTACTCACAATAAGAATTGGAAGGGGAAGAAATAAACAATAGGAAAGTTTATAGAGAATAGGATGACTGATTAAAAAAATATATTAAAGAAACACCCACATTATATATGTTTAGAAAACCTAGGTGCAGTAAAAATACAGGAGAGGAAAGTATCAGCAACACACACAAATGCATATTAATTCTGCTAAAACAAACCAGTATTTTAATTGTATATGTGATCTGAGAGTGAACGGCATAAAGAAGAGACTGTAATTGTGAATTTTTTTGGCATAGATGAAGTTAGTTTGAACACATTACTGATTAAGCTGCATAGGTTTTATTGCATGAAGGAAGTTCAAAATATTCTTGGACACAGTGGGGTTTTTGAAGAAAAAATTAAAGGAAAATAGAAGAAAACATATATTAAGCTCTCCTTCCTTTCTCCCTCCATAACTGCTTAGTTTGGGAATATTTGACAAAGCATTATTATTAAAAGCAGTAAAATGTTTTTAAATACAGACATTTAGCGTTCACTTCTCAGGCTTGCTCATCCATTTATGGATGGAAGCCAAGAATACAGTGTAGAAGTGCTTCAGTTTAAAACTCGTAAAATCTGCTAGGAATAAATCCACTGCCACAGGATAGTGTTCTGAAGCAGAATGCAGATTTTCTTCAAGCCAGGTAAAGCACAATTTCCAAATCCAGACTTCTTATATAGCTCGTTATTGCTCTTTCTTTTTTTTTTTGGTCTCCATATGGGTAACTGCTCAGTTCTCTGTTTTCCTTAACTATCTGTATTTCTCTTTGTTCTGTGTATTTCTGTACTACCTTAAATATGCTCCATGTCAGACCTTTTTGAAGCCTTTATACAGTGAATCATTCCTCTGCCTCATTAATGTCCAGGTGTGCTTATCTGCATATCCAGAGTAGAAACTGTGAGTGTGATCATGTAGGATATATATATACAAGGATGATTATGATTGAGATTTCAGTTCTATGTACCCCTTAGATTTTGCATCTTTCGTATAACTGTCAGGGTACAGCTTGATTAAAAGTTAAGAGTTACACTGCTCTTAGGTGAATTTACCCATATTTTGTTTGACATGCTTCAGTGTTTCAGTGTTTCACTTCTCTTGAAAAAATCCATATCCAAGATGGTTTGTAGCATATTCTGCTAATTCAATTGGACTGGATTTATACAGCAAAAAAAATCTGGATTTGTGTAAGTTAGAATCATAGAATCTCCTGAGTTGGAAGGGACCCACAAGATTGACACAAGTCCAATTCCTGGCCCTGCACAGCATGGCCTGAAGAATACACCATGTTCCTGACAGTGTTGTCCAATTACTTCTTGAACTCAGACAGGCTTGGTGCTGTGACCACTTACCTGGGGAGTCTGTTCCAGTGGCCAGCCACCCTCTGAGGGAAGAACCTTATTCTGATATCCAGCATGATCTTCCCTGACGGAGCTTCATGCCATTTCCTTGGGTCCTGTCACTGGTCACCACAGCTCCTACCCCTCCACGTCCCCTCATGAGGAAGTTGTAAACTGCTGTGAGATCTCTCCTCAGTCTTCTCCAGGCTGAGCAAGCCAAGTGACCTCAGCTGCTCTTTGTACAGCTTCTCCTCAAAGCCCTTCATCATCTTTGTAGCCCTCCTTTGGATGTCTCTCTGATAGCTTTGTATCTTTCATATATTGTAGCACCCAAACTGCACACAGGACTCGAGGTGAGGCTGCACCAGTGCAGAGCAGAGCGGGACAATGCCCTCCCTTGCCTGGCTGCCGATGCTGTGCCTGATGCACCCAGGACACCCTTGGCCCTCCTGGCTGCCAGAGCACTGCTGACTCATATCCAACTTTCTGTCAACCAGGGCCCCCAGGTCCCTTTCTGTCATGCTGCTCTCCAGTGTCTTGTTCCCCAGTCTGTCTGTACATCCAGGGTTGCCCCAGCCCAGGTGCAGAATCTGGCATTTGTCTTTGTTAAATTTCGTATGGTTGCTGATTACTCAGCCCTCTAATTTACTGAGGCTCCTCTTCCAGGGGCCTCTATGCCTTCAAGGGAGTCAACAGCTCCTCCCAATTTTGTATCATTGTCAAACTTAGTGTTACCTTCAAGTCCTACATTCGAGTCGTTTATGAAGATGTTGAAGAGCACAGGGCTGAGGATGGAACTCGACCTGTGTAACCCCACTAGTGGTGGGTCTCCAGTCTCATGTCATCCCATTCACTGTAACCCTTTAANAATCTGGCATTTGTCTTTGTTAAATTTCGTATGGTTGCTGATTACTCAGCCCTCTAATTTACTGAGGCTCCTCTTCCAGGGGCCTCTATGCCTTCAAGGGAGTCAACAGCTCCTCCCAATTTTGTATCATTGTCAAACTTAGTGTTACCTTCAAGTCCTACATTCGAGTCGTTTATGAAGATGTTGAAGAGCACAGGGCTGAGGATGGAACTCGACCTGTGTAACCCCACTAGTGGTGGGTCTCCAGTCTCATGTCATCCCATTCACTGTAACCCTTTAAGCCCGACCCGTGAGCCAGCTGCTCATGCACTGCATGATGTGTTTATCCAGCTGTATGCTGGACATTTTGTCCAGAAGGATCCTATGAGAGACAGTGTCAAAAGCTTTACTGAGATCCAAAAAGATTACAAGTGGCTTCTCTTGGTCAGCTCAGTGGGTAACCTTGTCATAAAAGGAAATCAGATTTGTCAAGCAAGAGCGTCCCCTCATGAACTCATGCTGGCTGTGACCAATAATTGCACTGTCTTGCAGTTGTTTTTCAAAACTCCCAGAAAAATCTTCTCCATAATTTTACCAATCAATGAAGTGAGACTAAGAGACCTGTAGTTTCCAGGGTCATCCTTCTTGAAAATTAGGACTGGATCAGCAAACACCTGAACACAGGACAAAGGAAAAGGAGAATAGACAGGTTGGGAACAGAAATGTCCAAACTCTGTAAAAAAACCCTCAAACCAATCAAAAAAAAAACCCTAACAAGCAAACCAACCAACTCAAGACCATTGTTTTTTGTTGTGTTGATTTTGTTGTTTTGGGTGAGGTTTTTTAACGTGTGTGTTTGTTTTGTTTTCCTTTCTTTGGGAATGCAGAAGTTTTGTGTATGATGTATTTTCTGAAAGTCTCTTTTCCTTCCCATGCTTGTTTTGAGTTTTAAACAGTTTGTTACAAGCACTTATTTTCCAGGTAGTTTCTGTCCCATCCCCCCCCACCCCAGTACACCGAAACAGAGAAAGATGGTGTTGCAAACAGCTCTTACTCATATTGGCTGTAAATACTAGTCATCAATTAGATTTTTCCTGCTAAAATTTTGTCTTTTTGGTGTTTCTTTGATTTGTCCATAAATGTATATAAATAATCATTATGAATTACTTAATTGGAGATATCAGTATTTGCTGATGTCTCATACTAATCCATGCACACATAGCTGCTTTGTAGTTCTGCATATTGGAGCAATGTGTTTTGAATTTAACAAACTAGCTTTTTTTGCATGAAGACATCCTTATCAGCTTTCTAAAGAAAGTACTAAAAATACAGGCAAAGAAAAAAGCACAGGTGCTGTTTCTAGGAATCAGTGAATTACAGTCCTTGTAGTCTGTTTCTTCTAACGGTTGTTTTTACCTATTACAGAACTTAACTAAACAACCCCTTCCTGGATCCACTGAAAACAATGGAAGTGAACCTGTCTCTCCACAGGTATGTGGAGGGTATGGGGGGTTTGTTTCCTTCTTCGCTGCTGTGTTGTCTTTGTGTTACATTGCCTTAAGTGCCCAGTGTATATCTTCATGCTGAAGCAGGGATGATAAGTACTTACCTGTTAGGATGCTTGGATATTTTGTTTGGGTGTAATCCCATTAGCTGGTATTGTCACTAATGTGTGGAGCTTTTTTTTTGTAAGGACAGGTTAGCAGACTGCCAGCACTGAGATGCATCTTGTTGCACAGCCATCACAGGATACAGAGCATTAAACTCACTTTCAAAAGTAGAGGGCCTATTGCATGTCTGGAAAGCTACCTTATAGCTGAAGGAAGAGAACTGATAGGTTAAAAATATTGTCACTAGTGATAAAGATGTAGGTAATTTTTTAATATGTCTTAGGGAAACATTTAGCTTGCTGAAATGGGATTAGCTGTGGCTCCTGGCACATGCCTCCCAGCATTTGATTGTAAGGGCAACATTGTGCAGTAATGCTTTTACATCACTTTTGTAGCACCAGCAGTATAGGTTACCACAGTACAGAATCTTTTGGTATAGAATGAAGTAAGTACTATAGCTGCATAAATCAATAATTTTGTTTTATGTAAAAATCGTAAGTCATTTAAAATAAAAATAAGAAAATGATGGCTTACTAGAACTATCATCTAATGCCAACTTATACAATAAATTTGTTTTCTTCATCATAGGAAAGTGTCTGTGTCTTTGTAATATGTCAGGAAGTGAGTCAGTTATATTTTTCAAGTTTGAGACAATAGTAAATAACCATTTATATTAGTTACACACTCTTCACTTTTTTGGGGGATTACACAGAAATGCATTCTTCTAAAAGTTTAAATCAGAGCTGTAGTTTATTAGATTTAGTTGCTATCTGAAATTGTGCACATCTATTGCATGCTTGATTTTTCTGTACAAGGACATGATCTTTTAAGGAAGTGGCAGCTATTTGGTGTCAAGTATATGTTAGGCAATAGTAGTTTATTTGCACAAGTTAGGTCTCTTTCCTGGACTTTAGTGTGTCTGTCTGCCTAAAAGCAGTGCAGAAATAATTACTTGCTTTGAATTTTTGCAGCGAAGCGACAGTCAGTCTTTTGCCCAGAGGCTTCAGCTTCGAGTTCCCTCCATGGAGTCTTTGTTTCGAAGCCCAGTAAAAGAGACCCTATTTCGCTCTTCTTCCAAGGAGTCCCTAATACGAAGTTCTTCAAGAGACTCACTGAATCGACTAGACTTGGAAACCCTCAGTCCCACCTTTGATTCACCTTCTGACATTGAAAGTGAAACAGAAGAGCCTCTGGGAAATATGGACAGCTTTAGCAAAGAGCAGTTGCTGCAGCGTCTGCGTAGAATGGAGCGCAGTTTGGGCAACTATAAGGGAAAATACTCAGAGGTAGGCAATGTGGCACGTTTAGCTAGGCAGAAAGGGGAAAGAGATTAGGCTAACAGTGAAGCAGGTGACAATGTTTTTGTTTTCCTATTTGGGGCAAATGTTTCAACTTACAACTAACATGGAAGTTAAATTATTCTAAGTCTAGTTGTTTTTGACCTAGATAGGTGAAATGTTTTTCTGGTAATAAAACATGGAAATCCTTTTCTTTTCTTGTTTGTAAATAATTTCCTGATGTCAGCAATAGAGGTTAATTAATGGTTACTCACACAAAGCAGGACTATTAAGATTTCAACTGAAAATGTCTAGCAGGGGGTAGAGTTCACTACAGAGGTGAGCTTGGCTTGTACTCCCATGACAGCAAATTTACTTTTTTTCTGAAACTTGTTCTTGAAATACACGATGTATATTCTATCCATGTACAATAGGCAAGCATTTTGTTTTCAAGAAATAAGCTCTGTTCTTCATAATTTCCAGGTATTCCCTGTGAGGAATTAATTCAAACTTTTTTTTTTTTTTTTTTTGGTATTTTAGTGAAAACCAATTATATAAGTAGTTTCACTACTCATTTTTCAAACTACTGGGGAAAGTAAAGCTGTCTAACTGATGGTAGTGTTTTGATATTGGTTTTTTTTAATTAGTTTTGGGGGTTTGGGTTTTTTATTGTTTTTTGAAGTATGAGCATGTTGTATTTAAAACTGGATGTTTGCACTGTTTTTTACAGTTCTTTTAATTTTTGCTGCCTTCAAATACAAAAATTCCTGCGCAGAGTTTTGTCTACTTGTGTTGAAATCCCTGGAATCTAAAATATGCTACAGTAACTACAGTATTCAGCATATGCCTGAAAAAGCAGTTGTCTCACAGTAATTTTTCCTTCACTTCCAGCTAGTGTAATAAGTATTTTTTAAAGGTTATGTAAATAGTAGTTGCTGAAATGAAAATTCTTCCGTTTGTGGGTTTGTTTTAGTGCTGGTTTTGGTTGTTTGGGGTTTTTTTATTAGTTTAATCTGTCCAGCAAGTCCTAACTTTCTCTATTAAAAAGGCTTGGTTTTTTTTCCTGGTTTTGTGAGTCCTTAGGTCAATTGGAAAGAATTGTTTTGCTGAGCTTGGAAGAGACTTGTTTCAATATATAATGAGTAATTAGGCAGAAATATTTTTTCCCCCTTAAAGTAGGATGCAAATTTAGCATCTCAAAAATATGGTAAAGGAAACCATCCATAGCAGTTTTGATTTTCTTTTAAGGGCAAAATAAATATGACTTTGAAATTAGAAGTAATTTTTAATTTTGAAAATGTTTAATTTGTTTTAAATAAGAATTTGAAGATATATTTTGACTTACTGATTCCTGGTTTGGATGTTGAGATTTGTTTTTCTTAAATTTTTCATCAATTTGAAAACAGAATGTTCTAATTTCAAGTGCCATTTTGCTACTTCAGCTTTGGCAGTTGTAATCAAATATTCAAGTAAACAAAGTTGAACAATTACTTGTTAAGTCCTTTTGTCAGCTTACAGTGAGAAATGAAATACTGTCCACTTTCAATCTGTCTTTGCTGGATATATGCAAAGCACGTGGGATGAGAACATTACACAAAAGTTTTTTTTGGTTAAATTTAGAAATGTATTTTTTAATACATGCTCTTTGTAAAATTACTTTTACCTAATCTCCCTGGGGCATGTACGCTACCCTGTGGCGTAGCTGTCTGGGATGTAACTTTCTGATACTGTTGGGTTTTGATTTTGTTGAAGGATGGTATATGGTATGTCTTCTCAGGGAAAGGAAAACTGTATGAATGCTGAGTAATATCACTATTTTGTCGTGTAGGCTTTTATTTAACACATTAGAGATATTTTATAGATAGAAAAAGGAAACATTAAGACAATTTAAGTATGTTTCTATCAAAAGAGCACTCTCAAGTGGAGTGAAGAGAGAAAATACAGGTAGTGATACAACTAAGGAAATTATTTTGATGGCTATATGCAGATGCATTATCATCTTCATATCCAATTTGTGTATTTTAGCTAGTGTCTGCCTATCAAGTTATTCAGCGGGAAAAGAAGAAGCTACAGGTAAACATGACTTTTCATCCTCTCTTACCTGAATGCTTTTTTGAATCTTAAAATGTGTAGTGCCAATACAGATGTGATTTTCAGTGCATTGTGTTTGTGTAACAGAAGATGGTTTCTTAGGTTAGATTTCTAAGGAAGCTGAGGTAAAATTATTTTGTCAAAATAACTGTGAAGTATTGTAGTCTCGCCTTTTTTTTGCATCAGCTGACTTCAGATGGTAGATTCATAGATTGCCAACCCACAACTGGCAGTTCATGACAATACTTGCACATCCAGTGTGACTTGAAAGAGAAACAACTCTGTGAATTCTTCAAATTTATTTATCCATTTAAAATTACATGTAGTACACCTGATCTTTATTCTTCCTTTTTTCTTAAGAGCATTCTGAGTCAAAGTCAGGATAAAGCACTTCGCAGAATTGGAGAACTGAGAGAGGTAATTTCCTTTATTGATTGCATATTTACTTTATATCACACCTACACAGGATCTTTTTCTGCCTAGCTTTTGACTTTTTTGTTCACGGAATATTTTCTATTACAGAGCAGGGTATTTTACTGCTTTTTTTGTTTTGTTTATATGGAATTACTCCTCTGGCTCGTTTGCCATTCAGCAGCTTATTGCTATACTCTTAAGACAGAGCAGTGCATCTGCTTCTGATGAGCAAGAACTACTTCTCTTGTTCATTGTGAAATAGGTAGAAGTGTATGTGGTTCTTGCAGTATTGTTGGGCCCAGCCGTAGATGTCCCTGTGCCATTTGTTGCTCTTCTATGACTGACAAATACTAATTCAGGCAAACACAAGTAATAGGCACATTTTGGTAAAGATTTCAATGACTATAAAAGAAAATTAGGAGAATTAAAAAAAAACATCTTCAACTCAGTTGTAATTCTTACATTGTTTTATGGATTTTAGTATAGTTTGGTTTCAATCATAAAATCGGGTAGGTTGTGTTATGACTTGCCTCCTTCGGGTATAGTGAAATTAAAAGGAGAAGCTCTAGTGTATTTAGTATTGATAATAAACACGTTGGACTTAAAAAACATGTATAGATGATCAGGCAGAACAGATTAAAAAGGCGAGTTCAAAATAGCTGTATTGTCAAACTCTGGTGAAGCACAGTGTGTAGCTGAAGCCATTTTATTGCCTCAGAAGCCAGTGCAGCACCAGGATTGGAGATGGGCATGCAAGGTCCTTTATCTGTGCTCTTACCTTGCTGAGGAGCTGGGTACCATTTAGCCCAAAGTCACTGGCTTTGTCTGTGACTGCACACCTGCTTCCTGGTGTGTGCCGTGCCGAGCAGCAGCGCTGGCATGGAGGTTGCAGGAGCCATTAGACCATGATGCAGTCCCACCATGAGTCTTTTTTTGCTGAAGGCAGACTCATTCCAGGCAGTTGGGTGTTTTGCCCACAGACAGGGACTAGGACCTGTCCCCTTTATAATGAGGGATGGTGATGGTGAGCATCTGGCCATGTGTGTACTCGAGGCTCAAGTTCACCCACAAGAAGCTATCCCTGTGACTAGTCAGGAAGCCAGTCATTTCAAAGGAGGTCACTGGCAAATCGCTGGGTACTCTTCAGCAATCCAGGGAGTAATTCAGGTAAACAGGCTGTGAATTGTGTGTGCGACTGGGATAGCATTTTGGTTCACATCTCTGCTATTTCTGCCCCAGCAGCTGAGAACAGTGGGTCAGTGGTGGGTGTACCATGCTCATCTGTTCTGTAGCTTGTGCCTGGGCTATCATGTCTTAAGCTAAACTGTCAGTGCATAGGAGGGAAAAAACCACAGCATTACTGTCAGAAGTGGCTTGCCAATGTTATATTTCTTCCAGATCACTACAAGGTCAAATGAAAAAGCTCATTCTGTGTTAGGTCCATATCTGCAAGCTCCTATGGGCTTAGTTTTCCAGTTTATTGCTACTTGTTAAAGTCAGGAAGGCATATGTGGAACAGAGTTAAATCTTTGGCATATGACAAAGGGTTGGACATGTGCATTTTATTTTCCCATCTGTCATAGTCTTTGTGATTCATATATGTAGAGAAGTGTTGGGGTTTTAGAAGTTCCCTGTTCTTTCTTTTTCCTTAAAAGGAATTTTTCCCCATGTTGTGTTGCTAAGGAACAAATTGCTGGGCACTTAAGGGAAAACAAAGGGACTGGCCACAGGGGAGGGTCCAGCCAGCTGCCCTCTGTGCCTGAGCTTCTCACTGGGCAGAGAGGCTGTGCGAGATTGGAACTCGGGATGGGAAGCAGGCACAGCCTGGCTCAGTCTGCTCTGGCGTCCGGAGGGGAGAGACAGAGGCCGTGCTGCTCGCCGCTCCTCTGCTGCTGCCGCTGCTTTCTGCCGCCGCTTTTTCTGCCGCTGCTGCTGCTTCAGCTTTCTGCTGCTGTTCCTGCTGCTGCTGTGGCTGCTGCTGCTGTGAGTTTTTGCTACACTGTAGCCGCGGCACCCCCTGCCTGCCGAGACGTCCGGAGGTCCTGCTGCAGCTCCGGAGTTTGGTACATCTCATCCACAACGCGGGATTTGGATCCATCTCTCCTGCTCCAGCCTGCTGTTCCCGAGGTCCCTCTGCCCTCACAGGGTCTGTGCAGTGACTTCCCCTCCGCCATCACCGCGTGGTGCCGAGCTCGCTCCGCAGCGCCCCCTGCAGCCGCGGGGGAACATCGCACCCGCCCTGCTCACCGGGAGAGGCTGCTCTGGCTCTGCTCGGTTTGGTATCACTGCCACAGTTACTGCTGTTTGTTTGCCTTGTTATATATATCTGTTAGTAAAGAACTGTTATTCCTGCTCCTCATATCTTTGCCTGAAAGCCCCTTGATTCTGAAATTATAACAATTTGGAGGGAAGGGGGTTACATCCTCTGTTCCAAGGGAGGCTCCTGCCCCCCTTAGCAAATACCTGTCTTTCAAACCGAGACAAGAAGTTATACATATATTTCTGATTTATATACGTACATTTGTATATATATATATATTTTGTGTAAAATTTTATTTTATTCTTACCAATCTTGTAGATTTAAAGATTCCTTCAAATCTAACACTGAAATTCTTTTTCATTAATTGATACACTTTAAAAAGTGTTTTTCTGATCTTTTGGAAGCCCAGGTGTTACAGCATTAGGTAAAACAGACAGTGAAGGAAAAATTACAAATAAAANAAGAAGTTATACATATATTTCTGATTTATATACGTACATTTGTATATATATATATATTTTGTGTAAAATTTTATTTTATTCTTACCAATCTTGTAGATTTAAAGATTCCTTCAAATCTAACACTGAAATTCTTTTTCATTAATTGATACACTTTAAAAAGTGTTTTTCTGATCTTTTGGAAGCCCAGGTGTTACAGCATTAGGTAAAACAGACAGTGAAGGAAAAATTACAAATAAAATGGCAAGTTTCCATTGTGGAAGCTAAAATGGTCCAAAGTAACTCATTCATTAATGTAGTAATTTGTTATCAGAAATTAATTTTAAAAATCCTTTTCTTCATCATACAGTCCATTTTCCCCATAAATATGTTGAATTTATGGGGAAAGTTTTTTCTAAGAGGGCCATGTAAGAGTAAACTAGTCTTCCTTTGAGGCTAAATTGACAGTGTGGTATAGTCCCTAGAAAACAATGTGATTTTGCTTACCTTAGTTTTCTCCTGTTTGGAGTAATTCCTCATAACCAGTCTTTGAACAGTCTTCAGTGTTCTCCTTCTTAGAAAACGATCCAAAGGGACTTTGAGATCCAAAGAGGACCATTTCTGTGTGGGTTTCAATAAATCTCTTTGACACTGTTCTCGCACTGGCCTGCTTTGCTTTGTTTGGAAGGAATTGCTTCTAAAGCTCAGAAGCACAAGGCAGAAGTATGATCAGTAATTAGTGAGAATACGAGGCAATGCAGTGTTAAGAAGTGGATATAGTTGGGAAGAAAGGAATGGTTTTTGCAGTGATGCTTTCCCTTACTGTCCTGCCTGTCCATGGCTGGGCAGGCTCAGATCATACAGCTGTGGTTTTCAAAGCTGGTATCAGCCTCATCTGTGGCAGGGCATTCACTGTTGGAGGTAAGGGATAGACAGCAAGGGAGCATGAAAACAAGATTGAGGGTAGGAGGAAAGCAGCACAGGAAGCATACAGTGCTCTGTTTTGTCTCATTTGCTTTTTCATTCTTTCGTTCTCTATCTAACGTCCTCTGTGTTTACCATGTTTATGGGTGATGATTGCTTTTATACAAGGGATCTTTGCAGAATAATATAAATAGAAGCATTCTCTCTGTAGGGTAAACCATGGGGAAGATAAATATGGATGGAATAAATCTATAAATAAAAAAGATTAAAAAGTTTCTGAAAATATTTGCAGTGCATGCATGATATATGTGTGGTTCTAGTTCCCTCAATAAGCAGTTAGATGTGAATTAATTTAAGTACATATATTTTCTATTAGAATGATAATTATTTAAAGAAATGTAAATGTTTAAAAGCATAGGAAGTAATTGAAAGAAACGTCCTTCAGGAAACGTGTTCTGAGACTGTGTAGATCCTACAAATGCATTTAGGCAATATCTACAACTATGAAAGAGATATTTTAGATATTATAATATTTTCATAAGTCTTTTGAGTTCACATTTCAGTATTCATTTGAGATATGTTTGTATTATCAGGAGCTCCAGATGGATCAACAAGCTAAGAAACATCTCCAAGAGGAATTTGATGCTTCCTTAGAAGAAAAGGATCAACTTATTAGTGTTCTGCAAACTCAGGTAAGATAATTTACCCAGCAGATATTGTTTAAAACTGCTCTTCTTACGTTTTCTTTTTTAGCTATATATTTCCTATAATGCATATCCATGTTTTATTACAATTGCTCTGAAGTAATAAAGCTTCATGTGAATTTAGGATTTTCTAGAAATTAAATATGTCTGTGATAGAGGATACCCTTGTAAACATCTCAGTCACGTTAACTATGATTAGCACTTGAATACCTTTGTGATGTTTCTGTTATGAAGACATCAATATTAGCAGATGTCTGACCTAAAATTGCTTTTGTAAAATTCACATGTTTTGCTTAATTGGTCTTTGTTTCTCTACCCATAGTAATTCTGTTTTTGTTAATTGGAAGCATAATTCTGACTTTTAAAAAATGGTAAAAAAAATCAGACAAATTTTTCCTTTTTCTACTTGCTAATATCAGAATTAATTTAACTCTTTCTAGTTTTGAAGATTAAAAAATTATCTGCTTAGAAGCCTTTGATTTTTTTAACAAAAAGAACATTTTGTTTAGGTGTCGTTGCTGAAACAGAGGTTACAGAATGGTCAGATAGGCACCGAATTGCCTGATCAAAATGTCCAATCAGAACCACAAGTTCAAAGTCCAACAAAAGAAGTCAGTGCAGAAAATATTGTGGAACCAGGAAGCAGTGGTAGGTATTGTGGCTTTTTCAAGAGACCTTACATATTGGAATAAATAACCTGCTGTTATTTATGATGGAGTAACAATATTTAGGGCTGACCATGTCATAGTAAGGATGTATTTTCTAAAAGAAGACAATTGTTTTGGAAGCAATGTGTCAGCTAGAGGACAGGATAACCCTTTTAAGAATCTAAATTTTCGTAAGAATTCAGATCTGGTATGTCTTCCCTTTGTCAATATTGATAATAAACATTGAAATTATTGCTTTGTTGGTAGGTGTTCTTATTATGCCCACTTAATACAATTAAGAGATTCTGTCCCCCATAAATAAGGATCTATCCCTGGAGTTTAGAGAGCAAATTAGTTGCCAGTCTCAGTCTCTCTCAAGTGTGAGCTTGGACTTTTTTTCTCTTGTTTTACCAGAAAAAAAAGTAAAAAAAAGATCAATTTTGATATTCCTTCTGTTGAATAACCTAAGTGTTCCTCGCGTGAGGAGGTTGTTTAAATTACTGGGATTCTCAGTGTTGTCTACATTTGATTACTGAGCAAGGGATGTTATAATGTTGATATATAATAAAAGTGTCTTTCATTGGTACCCCTCATAAAAAGTAGGATTAAGACAGAGGTAAACATACATCTTGAAATCATATATGTTCAGCATCTGCTGTGGTTTTTGTATGTAGGGATGATATGAAGTGTTTGGTGAGAGACGTTCTTATCTAGTGCCATGGTTTTTGTATTCCTTAGTCAATAATGAAAAATTGTGTTTCAAGATGTTTTCTCTGTGTGAGTCTGCCTCTGGACTATAGTGTGCCAGGCATCCACCAAAGTGGTTCTCTCACTCTCCAGACAGGGGAGAGAAAATGTAAAGCATTTAAATTCATGAGTTGAAAGAAGGTCTGGGAGAGATCACTAACTAAATGCTGTCATGGCCAAAACAGTCTCGAATTAGAGATATGAAGTGAATTAATTACTAACGAAATCACAGCAGGGTAATGAGAAGTAATTACCTCCCCTCTCTCCTTCCCAGCTCTATCTCCTTCCCCTGCGGAGCAGTGAGACAGGGAATGGAGGTTGTGGTCAGTTCATCACCTGTGGTTTCTCCTGCTACATAGGGGGAGGAGTAGTTCCCCTGCTCCACCGTGGGGTCCCTCCCACAGGAGACAGTTCTCCATGAACTTCTCCAGCATGAGTCTATCTCATGAAGCAGCAACTCTCTGCAAACAGCTGCCGTGTGAGCCCATCCCACAGGCAACAGCCCTCCCAAAACTGCTGCAGTGTGGGTCACTCTTCCACGGGGGACAGTCCTTTAAGGACAGGCTACTCCAGAGTGGGGTCCTCTCTCCACGGGCCCCCCACGGGGTCACAGCCTCCTCTCAGGCATCCACCTGCTCTGGCATGGGCTCCTCCACAGACTGTGGGTGGATCTCTGCATCCCCTTGGTTCTCCGAGGGCTGCAGGGGCACAGCTGCTTCACCATGATCTGCACTACAGGTGGCAGTGGAATCTCAGCTCTGGTGCCTGGAGCACCTCCCCCACACTCCTTTTCCACAGACCTTCATGTCTGCAGAGTATTTCCCCTCATATATTCTCACTCTGCTCTTCTTCGGCCGCAATTACAGCTGCACAATAACTTTTTCTTTCTTCTTAAATCTGTTATCACAGAGGTGTTACCTCCATTTCTAATTGGCCCAGCTTTGACCAGGGGCACATCTGTCTTTGGAGTTTTGCCAGGGATTGCCTCTGTGGGACATAAAGAAAGCTTCTGGCAGCTCCTTGCAGAAGCCACCCCTGTAGCTCCCTCTCGCAACTGAAGCTTGGCAATTCAAATCCAGTACAATGCCAAATACTCTTCAAGCCTTCAGAGCATCAGAGCAGAAGCACACAGTAAAATACTACTGAATGTGCTAGTTACACAGTGATTCATACTGAGAGTATATTTAAATTACAGACATTAGGAAAAATTCTTTACTGTGAGGATGGTGAGCCACTGAAACAAGTTGCCCAGAAAAGTTGTGGCTGCCCCATCCCTGGAAACATTAAAGGCCAGGCTGGATGGAGCTCTGAGCAACTTGTTCTAGTGTGAGGTGTCCCGGCCTATGGCAGAGGTTGGAACTAGATGATCTCTAAGGTCCCTTCCAACCTAAACCATTCTATGATTCTATGCGTACAACTCAGAAAGACACTAAGTATAACCTTTATCCTGCTGAATGTAGTATTGCCAACCTGGATATTTTAGACCTAATACCCAGCCTTGGGAAAGCAATAATCTGTGTCTGGCACTTGAGAGGTGTGATTTGCTTTGCTTCACTTTTTTTCCTACTTGTGCATATTCTGTTAGTAGCACCAGGCAGGTTTATAAATCATAACTTTTTAATTACATAAAAAACCTTGCTGATTAATAGCTTGGTTTTGAAGTGGGTAAAGTAACTGGGGTTTTGTAAGCTAATTTGGTGTGAAAGAGTGTGTTTACTATTCTGTGTATGTGTAGAATGTTTCTGGCAGTAGTAATGAGGAAGTTTTGTAGACTTCACACAGCTTTCTTTAGAGATCAATGAGACCACTGCATTGTGAATGATGAATGCAGATCTGCATTTTGGAAATGGTGTGCATATGGTAATGTTGGTATGTTGTCTTGTAGAGGGTAATGAAGATGTTGTTAAAACGCTGGAAACTCTTAATCAGAGGGTGAAGCGCCAAGAGAACTTGCTACAACGTTGTAAGGAGACTATTCGGTCACATAAGGAGCGCTGTGCCCAATTAACCAATGAGAAAGAGGCACTTCAAGAACAGTTAGAAGAGAGGCTTCAGGAACTGGAGAAAATGAAGGTATGGAAAATGCTCTTGGCTTTATGGGTAACTATGAAAATATAGTAAGAACTCCAGTATTTCCAAAATTTATTAATAGGGCAGACCAATAAACAAACTGTCCCTGTACTTTTTTGGAAATAAAGGTGCAAAACCCACCTGAATTTAATACACTGAACAGTTGATCTAGAGTGGTGAAGTAGCGTTATGTATAAATAACCATCAGAATGGTATCAGAAGTAAGTAGTTGTGGGAAATTGGGGTGAGAAAAAGACTGTCTTAGCACAGAAGACAGAAGGTAAAGTGAAAAGACTGAAGCAGAGCAAAAACTTTTAAACCTGGTGAACGAGGCATTAATTATGTAAATTAACAGAAAAAAAAAGAAGGACAGAGCAGTGGAGTTCACAATATAGTGAACACAAGTGCAGTCCCAAAGCTAATAAATTAATATTTTGCTCAGTTTTCCTTTTAAGACCATTAATGCTGACTGTGGAGCATAAGTAAGGTAAGGTGGCTAATAGTAATGAAACCTGAAAATGTGCTAAATATAGCTGTACTTCACTTTAGTTATAGAGACAGCTTCCCATCTCTTTCTTCATCTCTGAGCACTAGCCTCGTTTGAAAAAGCTCTGAAAAACTTGAGTATTTTAAGGACATTTTCTTGAACAAGGCTAGTAACAAACATTTATGTTGCATTGCTGAGATCCTCTTGTAAGTCAAGAAGCACATAATAGAGCAGAAATCTTAGACGTATTTCTTGTTTTACTTTAGCAAGTCAGACCTTCATGTGTGGAGGCTCTAACAAAGCCTTCGGATCTCTGAATAATTACAGAAGCCATAAGGCAGCCTACCTCTGGGAAATGTAAAAGTAATTTAAAACTGCTCACTTCAGTTTCCCTGGATTGTGTTCTGTGTTCTTCCTCCAAGGCATAGTGCAGGGTAAGAGCCAAAGCTAAGCTGTTTGTCAACCAACTTGTGGTTGGGATCTTTTTTTAGGACCTTCACATGGCTGAGAAGACTAAACTGATTACGCAGCTACGTGATGCAAAGAATTTGATTGAACAGCTAGAACAAGACAAGGTAAACAAAGCTGCAGGTATTGAGGAAGATTGTTTAAAACACAAAATATCTGTCTTCTTGGTATTAGAAGCTGGTTTTTGTGGTCTGATGGTTTGGTCTATGTTTTAATAAACAAATAATTTAAGCTGCTTGAGAATTTTATTGTATATATACCATAAGGTATAAGTCTTTTAGGTTATACTTAATACTGCAAAATGATATTATTTAGGATGAAGCAAATATATTGAATACACTCCTTGATGCCAAATCTAAAACAAACAAAAAAGTTCCAAACACAAATGAAGATGAGATACAATTAAATTAATTTAAAAATAACCAGTAAAGTAACTGTACTTTCGATAGAAAATTAAGTTTCTCAGGTTTTAGCTCCTTAAAAGTTTTCAAATCACAGTCTGGGTACCTGGAGTGCCTTGTGGTGGTATCATAAGTGGCATGACTAACATTGCATAGGAGACGTTCACGCTCTACAGTGCTTTTAGTTTGGGCTTGTTTACAGCATACATTTCAAAGGAGAATGTCTGTTGTAGAAGGAGGAAGTTTTTGGTTGCTGGAGTTCTTTTCACCACTAGACAAATTTTGATATTCTTAAAAATAATCCCCATCCTTATCTTCTTTTTGTTAGCATTTTCTGTTTTCTGACATAGAAAAATCCCATGATCTCTGGTTTTGTAGTAACAGACCACAGTTTATTCCTGACAAGGATTGTGCCCTGTCTTGAAATTTTTTCAGGTATATGTCTTATTTATTTGCTAGCTTTTTATCACAAGAACCTTTTCCATAGGGCATGGTAATTGCGGAGACAAAGCGACAAATGCATGAAACATTGGAGATGAAGGAGGAGGAGGTAGCCCAACTGCGTGCTCGAATCAAACAAATAACTACAAAAGGGGAGGAATTAAAGGAACAGAAAGAAAAATCTGAAAGAGCTGGTAAGAAAATACATAGATTAGTGGCTTTCACATTTATGTAGCAGAAAGCTTCAATGTGGTCTTTTTCAACAGTTGTTGTTTGGAATGGATATTAAGAGATGCTCTTTTTTCTGTTGTTCTACATATCACTCATGCTACCATCATTACTAATTTCTCTTCTGGACAGCAGAGTTTAGGGATGTTTTTGACTGATTTGTCTCTTACCAATAAAACTGGTGTTAGGAAGGAAACTTCTGAAAGGCAACTGTACTTCCCTGTTTGTGGGAGAAAAGACCGATGAAATCTTTTTCTGGTCCAACTTAAGAAGAGAAACTTACAACTACCTATAAATTGTCGTTATAATGCCACCCGTAATACTCATAGAAAACACAGCAGTGAATTTATAAGAGTTTGTGAAGAAGTAAAAATGTTATAACCATAATAAGCATTTTCTTTCAATTATTTCAATGGAAGCATTTCTCATTTAAGTGAAACAGCAGTGATGATTCCTTTTGCTTCAGGCTTGTAACAAGAGGAACATTTATGTAACTGTTACATGATGTAATTTGCTTTTTATGGAAATTAGGTAACATTATGTGTGCTTGCAGTTCTCTTTTTGCTTGAAATGAAGTTAAACCAGTGTTTTTTAAACAGTGAAATTGTTTTGTATTACATCAAAATTATTTTAGAATAATTTAATTTGTTCTCATGGGTACATAGAGAAGCTCACTCTTTTGGCAGAAGCTCAGGTGGTACTTTGAATAAAATATTATTCATGTTTTCTTTCTCTAAAAAGCAATGAGAAGTTCAAACAATATAGTTCATAGTGGTTTATTTTAAATCTATATAGATTTAGATTAGAACTTGAAATTGTAAAGATTAATATGGATAGGGTAGATCATTCTGCTGTAATGCATCCATCTTATGAAAGTAACAAACATTTTGATGAGGTGCCTTCCTCTCCTACCCTTTCAAGGTTGCATGTGTCATTTTAGTTCTGGAAATTCATACTTCAGAAGTTAGTCCTGCTGAAGTTGTATTTTGTTTGGTACTGGGGAGACTAGGAAGCTCTTCATGATTAAAAAAAGAACCTGAGGAATCTTTTAATACTTATGTATATATGAAGTTATTATCATAGTTGTTTGCAGTAGTGTTTTTTGAGGCAACAGAAACAATTATGAATTATTAATGTAGTATCTACACACACTACTTAATACTGTAATTTCTTCAAGTTTGCCTGGCTAGAAGCTGAAATCAGGTTAAAGATGATTCTACAGACAACTGGTAAACTTTCTGTTGTAATGAGAAGTAATTTAATTTGAATGAATAATGTGTTGAGTACACTACACTTTTCTAGGGGGAGATTTGTGTGTTAAATGTACTCTTCTTTAAACAAAACTTTTAAGTACTTTTGTTGATTTTACAGTGCATAAGTATCAACTTTACCTTTGAATGCATTTATTATAGTCTTTTAAGCATGCATGTATGTGTGTTGGAACCTGTGGGAAATTAGTTAACACTGCTTTGAAGACAGAATTGTAAGGTGACCTTTATTAGATTTTTCTATTACATCCGTGGCTCAATACATTCCAAAAATGTTGTAATCTGCAATGTTAATGTGGTTCAATACAGTTGAACTAAATTATTTGAGAAAACCACCTTGCATACTGGGCGAGCCTGAAATTGCCTTTTAGGCCACAACCTCTGAGTTGTAACAGTTTTATGAATTAGGCAATTTCAGGTATTTGAGGTCAACATTTAAAGTTCTGGTTTTGAGTAGTTAATGTGAGGTGACTTTCACAGAACCACTGAATGGGTAAGGTTGGAAGGGACCACAGTGTGGTATCTGGTCCAACCTCTCTGCTCTACTGGGGTCATCATAGACCACATGGCACAGAACTGCATCTAGACTGTTAAATTCTAGATGTCTTCTTCTATATCGTGGTTTAGTGAAGACTTGAGTTCATGGAATGAAGTAGAAATGTTAATTTCATTTATGTTATAGCAAAATAAGGATAAGCATAATACACTTGAAATTTACTTTTGTAGTGCTGCTTGGAGACTAAAAAGTGGTATGGTTTTCCATGTCATCTTGCCTACTTGCCTACTATATCTCTGGCATTTTATTTTTGTAAATTGGGACTTTAATGAATTGCTCCAGTGTTTGATCTAATGTGAATGCATTTTTGTGTAATGAAATAGTGAAAAGATATGTTTGCTTATTTTTTCTTGTGTTGTGTAAGCTGTAACTTGGTCTCCCCAGTTGAAATTCTTTTTTTTTTTTTTTTGTACTTAGTGGTACATTATGTTGAAATCTCATAGAGCATCTTGTTTTTGTGCATTCACACATGCCAATAAGTGAATCATGGTGCCTTTCCCAATTCTTGTATGAACAGGACTGGGATAAAGGCTGTGTTTTTTTTACATCGCACACTGGGTGCTTTAACTGGGTTCTACAAAGTAAATTCTGTGCTTCTCAGGCACTCCTACTTGAGAAGTACTTCTACTTCTGAGATACTTCTACTTTTTTTTTTTTACTTCAACAAAGATCTTTTTAGTATTTGTAAATTTCCAGGTAAACATAAGTTTGTTTCTCCTGAGATTACCTAGCATAAATTCTTTATGACTTCCCAGGATGCAGATTACTGACTTATTTATATTCTATGAGTAAACAAAGTCTTTAGAAAGCAAATTCTATCTGTAGGCAGCATTTCTTTTGCAAGCTTAATTAACTTATACTTTGCACCTTTCTTCAGTGAGGAAAAATGGCTTGGACTGTGCATTTAAAATCCTGCCTAAATGCACAAATCAGCTATAGGAAATGATTTCAACCTTTTTTTTCAAAATTTGGGCACGATACCTGCTCTTAGCCCTCAGAAATTGAACGTGTAATGGTTTAGAAAGCCGGTTTGCTTCCTTCACAATTTTTAGCACTAGAAGGCACTGTAGGAGAAAAGGTGTGCAACACTGGTGGAGGAAGTGAGAAGGCTTTGCAGTGCATCTGAGTGTTACTCTGAGTGGGAGGGGCAAGGCGAAGGGAACTGAGATTGATACTTTGGAGTGGTGTAGGTAAAGTAGTCAGCTCTCCAGGATATGTTTTATAAAAAACAGATTTGCAAACCTTGCACTCTGTAAACTCTTCTCAGACTCATTTTTTGGGGTTTACCTACTGCACGGGAAGGTTTCCAGTTTGTCTGACTTTGTCATGTGAGTGGGGTTTTGCAAGACTCACCTGAGACGCTGTTGATGTGCTTTTTTCTATTTCTGATTTGCTAATGTGCCTTTGCGGGACTTCATTCAACCAATACTTGATTGAAAGACCTTCCCTGAACAAAGTTCTGCAGGCTGGAGAAGAATGCAGAGGCAGTGCCTTTACTCTCTGCATTCAGAGTAGGTATATTTAAATAAAAACATGGACTTTATTTCATGCTTTTATACATGGTAGAATTAAAATCTCTCACAGATTAAAAATAACAGTGATAATAGAGACCACATTCTGTCTGCTTAATGATAGTTTAGCCCTCTGCTGGTTTGAAACTTGGTTGTGTCCAGCAACACTAGAATTAACTACTTCAAATAAAAATACTCTGTTTTACTTAAGGGCTAAATGTACCTGAGATACATATAATTTAACTTTTAAAGAGCCAAGTGTGTTTTTGTGAAGTATTGCTTCTTTGTGCTTTCATACACTCTTGGCTTTTTAACCATCAGCTTTTGTGTGGTTTTTGTATTAGCATCCTGCTTGTGATTACGGTGATGGAGCTTTTTTACTGCATGTTGCTCAGCAATTCCATATCAGTAGTCAATGCTAGTGTAAACCTGGATCTTCTCTTCGACTGATCTGTGGGCTGTGGCAAATGTATTCTCTTTCTTTTTGCACAAGTAACAGGTTTCTCAAAAGAAAATTAAGTACATGATGCTCAGAACAAGAATCAGAAAATGTGTATGGAAAAGTGAAATAACTTAGTGTTCTACTTGCAGGCTTTAATTTCAAGCTATATTTTGCAAAGGTCCATAGAACCATAGAAAGGCTTTTTTTTTGGTTTGATTTTTTTGTTTACTTGTTTGGGTTTTTTTTGGTTTGTTTTTGAAAAAAGATATCCATGATGCTGTAATACTGAATGTCTTGGCCAGATTTGCTTGGACTGCTTTTGTTAGGATTGAGAGGAGCATCAGGGAAGTCATTACCATTCTCCAAACACAGTTCTGCAAGCTGTATTCATAATCAAGTTGTGCCCAGTGTGGCAAGGAGGGAGAACTTGAGTCCTACAGATTGCAGGAAAGGAAAGGAAACCAGGCAAATGCTTTGATAGGCCTGTGAAGAGCTGTGCAAAATCAGGAGCTATAAGCATTGTGCATGCTTGTATTATATATTAGACTGTTTTTCTGTTTGAAATAATCTCTAGCGCTCTTAATTTTTTGTAATAGTTTTAGCATTTAAGCAGAGCCAGAAGTGGAAAACAGGATACAGTGATGTGCTTTGGTATTGCCAGAGTCGATAACAGCCCCATTTTGCCTTAAAACATGATTGTTCCTGTGAATAGTCAGAAAAAGGCTTCTTCAGAAAACAGAAGAAAATTCTGTAAAAGGTCAGAATTTGGGTGAATCCAGTTTTGTGAAATTACGTTACTTGAACACATATTTGCAGCATTGCCTCAAAAGTATAGACTGTGGTTAAAATCTTCAGTTTTTTAATGTAATCCAGAGATATGTAATGGAAATTATTACTCGCTTCTCAAACACATGCCTGAATGTTGTTGAAGAAAATTTCAAAAAAGCAAAGATTTCAGTAACTGCTGTGAATGCCTACTAACTAATGATGAATCAAAAAAACTGAAAATGTGTGTGTCTATTATTATTTTCTTTTGGGAATAGAATTATTTGGAAGAAAACTTAGCATACTAAATAGCAATTCAAGAGTTATTATCTGTTTCCTTGCAAAATAGAATCCAAGTAGTCCAGGGTGTGATAGACTAATATACTTTTAGGGAATTGTGCTCTGATAAATTGCAGTCTTGATATTGGCACTGTGATTTTGAATTTTACAGAGTTGTTTTCCAAAATTCTGTTATGCAAAGTTGTCTTGGTTTGGAAGACAGATGTCCGCTAAGGAAGGCAGGAACCTCCCTTGGTTCCTGCATGGAAGATGCAACCCCCCTTCCCTCCAAATTATTATAATTTTAAAATCAAGGGGCTTTCAGGCAAAGATATGGGAAATAGGAATAACAGTTCTTTACTTATATATATATATATATATATATACACTCATATATATAAAACAAGGCAGGAAAAAGTACTGGTTTAAATTGACAGAGTCAGATACAACCTGACACCCTGTTAGTCAGGGTAGCAGTGGCAGTCAGATAGGATGGTGGCTGCAGTCCTCCTGAAGTGATGGATGTGGTTCTGCTGAAGCAGTGATCCTGGAGAAAGGTCTGGTCTTCCTCAGAAGGTCCAGTGGTAGGTATATAGCTCTTTTCCTCTGGAAAATCCAGTGGGAAAAGGCTACTTATGGTTTTCAAAATCTCAGTTTATATCCAGGATGGAATGCCTGGTTCCTCCCTCTGGGTGGAGCATCTCACAATGGGATGGTGAGTTCTGAGATAAGGCACTGATGGGCCCATTAACAGGAGATGGTCCAGGGGCAAGTTATCTCTGAGTCATGTGGCAAAGCACTGATGGGCCCATTAGCAGGAGACAGTCCAGAGGGAGGAGGCAGGGAGCACTGCCCCAGCTGGTTTCAACAGTTCATGAAGATGGTGATAGAATACATGCTTTTGGGCACGTCTTACTTTGCAACCCAGGACAAAACTATATAGTAGAGTGTTCTGAGACTGAATTTTTCTAATACGCAGCAGGGGTTTTCCACGTTCATGATTCATTCAGGAAAAGAGATTTCCCTAATTATGAGAGAGCTCTAGTCTTATGTAATTCTATATAGGTTCTGACATCAATTGTAGTTAGTTTTAGGGGTATTGATTAAATAAATGAGCTCACAATACTGGAATTTATTTACTTTCTTTTTGTGTCTAAATTATCATCTGTGAAGTGAATAAAGCATGTTAGAATATTTCTCCTTAGCATGAGATGAAGCTATAGAATTATTGCTTCTGTTTTGTAAATTAAAATGTGTTTTAGTGCATTTGTGCAACCTATGCAAGAGTAAATAAATTTCAACACTGTAGCTTGAGTATTCTTTTGAAACAACTCATAGCTATTCAAGTTTTCTGGGAGCGAATCTTAACTTCTAAATTTTTTTTTTTTTTATATTTTTGTTGTGAAGTTAGAAGTACAGGACAGTCTTATTAACACTCAGCTACTACACTGGTACATTAAATGTAAATAGTGAGATAATGAAATTAGCAAAGCCATCTCTGTGGACTCTATGAAACACAGTTTAAAGAAACAATTCTCTAGGTTTTACAGTTTGGAATTACTCTTAGGTAAATGAAATGCCTGGTATAATATATCAGTATGCTATTCAGGAGAAGCTCTTCATGACCCACTAATGTGAATTGCATAGTAGTCATTCTTAGTTTATGTTTCTGTCTGCTTATTTTAGTGTGAATTGCCTTTTCTTTGTTTTCCACTTCTTCAAAGTCATTCAGCAGGTATAGGCAGAAGAGAAGTGTTATGATTCATTCATTATTGTGGTTTATGCATTTTATAGTGATTTCAGGCAAAGAAATAGAAGCTACAGGATGTATTGGAAGAATTTCACATCTATTTGTCAGTTCTCTTTCCTTTCTAGATAATAAACATATGAACTCTTGATGAATTCCTAAGTTCATTCTTCTCTTATTTGTGAAATTCTTCTATCAAAATAATAGATATTTCTCAATTATCATATACTTTTTTTTTCTTGGCAGCTTTTGAAGAGCTTGAGAAGGCTCTAAGTATTGCCCAAAAGACAGAGGAAGCCCGGAAAAAACTACAGACAGAAATGGATGAAAAAATTAAAGCAGTAGAAAAGGCAAGTGAAGAAGAGAGACTAAATCTTCAGCGAGAATTAACCAGAGTGAAACAAGAGGTGGTTGAGATTATGAAGGTAAAAACGTAATTACAGTTAAGCTATAGTTGTAAAATGCATCAGTATGGTAGAACTCCGTTACAAAGCTTTTGCTATTTAATAAAATCTATAAAAATTATTTTCTGCGATTAAGTATTTACTTAATGCAAAATAGAAAATTCCTTGTAGACTTCTTCCTCTAGCAATTTAAATCAGTTCATTAGTGGCATGTAAAAATAAGTAATATTACTCTTTGCTTCCCAGTATTTAATAAAATGATTTATTAAAAGTATACTTGAGACTTTAAACAAGTCGAGAAGAAGAGATTAATGGCAGGAAGCTCACACATCTCCATCAGGATCTTGGGTTTTAATCACTTTTCGTTTTTTATCAGTATCCTAGCTGAGTCTGTGTAAATGTTTAAGAATTTGTTGCCACATTGTTTGCTGGTTAAAAGTTTCTATAATTTGCTTCATCTGGTGCATTCAGGTAGGAATTGCTGGAGTACTTCACATGCCTGGCAAAGCTGTAAATATGAACACCCTTAAGTTACAGTTCTTGTGTTGACATTTATAATGGTATTAATTTTTCTTAGAGAATACACTGATGTTTTAAGGGGATGACTGACATGCTTTACTTTATTCTTAAATAAAGCATGTATGCAGGTTGTAGGTAACTGTCTACATAGAGTATCACTACTTGACTTTCTGGCTTATGAAATAAGAATACTGGGAAAGCTACAAAAAATTCCTTTTCCAATGTTCATGTTTGAACTGAAAACACTTAAGTTTGCCTTGGTAGAAGAATCTTTAGAAAGTGTGGTGTTTCCTTTAGTAAAACATGAAAGACTTGAGAAAGAAGATGGATAACTTCAAGCTTGAAAATAAGAACTGTTAGGGCTTAATATTAAGCACTCCAAGTGATCATTACTTATTCAAACGGAGCAAAGAGATGGTTCTGGTTTCTTCTCTCTGTTGCACTACTTACTAAGAAAAAATACAAAGTGTTAGTCAAAATTTTGAATTGAATTGTTTTCGACTTTAATTCACAGAAGTCTTCAGAGGAACGGGTTGCTGAACTAGAAAAAATCCATAAAAAAGAACTAGCTACCAAAGATCAGGAGCTAAATGAGAGATTACAGGCTCAAGAAAAAGTGTTCCAGGAGAAGATGAAGGCAGCTCTTGTACGTAAACCTATAATGCATAGAAAGACATTTCTCTAAGCGTGTGTTGGGATCAAAGGTCTTGGGTTGACACTGTTCCACAGTGAGAATCTTTCTGTGCTCAAAGATAGGAGTGAGTGCCCTCCAAATGTCAAATAGCTCAGAGACTTCAGCAGCATGAGAAGAAAGCAGCTGCAATGATCCAGACTAAATAATGAAATTTTATCACTATCAGTGCTCAGTAACAGCTGTATCTTGTGGAAAGTATTTTTTTTAATTGTTTTTTAGACTTGCTTTTTTAATTTCTTCCTATGAATCATTGGCAATCAGCCCCAGCAACTAGAGTAAAAAAAGTACAAAAAATGAGACTGTTTGAAAAGTGTTCATATAGTTATGTCTGGTTGTGTTGTGGTATGTGAATGGGGTTAACTATTCATAGTGTTTGACCTCAGAGAAAGAATTTTCTTTGAGATCAGACTGGGAAGAATTCTTGGAATTCTTTGCACTTTTTCATGAACTGCAATCCACTATAGATAATAATGTAATTTTGCCTAAATAGTTGATATATATGTAGCATATATTTATATATATCATCAATATATATCTGTTACAAATAATCGATTGGTTTTTGTGCCACTTCATGATGGTCAGTGACTAGGACTGAGGAACTTCGACTATCCTGTCCTGACTATATTTTTCTACCTGTGTTACAGGTTACTTCCTTAATTGTAGGAAACAGAAGCTTAAAAATATATTAGCAGTAGAATCAAGGGAGAGCAGACTTTATTCCTCTAAGATGTTATTTTCAGTTAATAGTGGTAAACAAACCAAAATGGAAGTCTCGATTGCATTATGTTTCTCATGCAAAGACAAGTGGTTTCCAAGAAAAAAAATGGAGGCAATTTATTACTATTATGTTTTCACAAATCAGATACAAGCTCCGTGTGTTTTTTTGTAAAAAATAGAGGTGATTAGTGTATGACTCCTATTAACTATAGGAGAACTTGAAATTATCCTATCATAATGTTCTTGAAGCTGAGGTGACTATATTTATAGTTTATTGTTTAGCTGTACTTCTTAATGCAGGAAAAAAATCAGAGTGAGTGCTTAAAAGCCCTTCAAGAGCAAAAGCAGCAAGAATCCCTAGCCTTAGAAGAATTAGAGCTGCAGAAGAAAGCCATACAATCTGAGTGTGACAAGAAAGTTCAGAAGATGCTTCAAGATGTAGAGACTTGTAGAACTGTGAGTAAAGATTCCAAAAGACTTCAGCATTTATAAGTAGTCCTTTCAGTATGTGTTTAACTGTGACAAGTTTATGAATGGTGATTTGTTGTGATTGGGTCTTGTGGGATTAAAGTGACAAAAGTTTAATGTATTGCCATGCTATTCTGCAGACCCTAGTTTTTTATAAGATTAGGTGGCAAAATACAGAAATACATTCACTTTATACAATAGTACGGGACATGAATTTTTATCCATCTACTTAATTTTTAAGTATGTTATACAGAGGAGTTACATTTCAGGCTGTTTAATTTCTGGGTACTGCTACCTTACAAATGCTTATAAGGGTACTTTAGTAAGTGTTACAAGTGAGTGTTTGAGATTACTTAAAAAAATCAGCAGCAAGGGTGTCAGTAAAATAATTTTAATATTTAAATTTAGATTTAATATTAAGCAAGAGCACAACAAAGTTCGTTGGCAAGATTCGCTTTACTACTTACAGGACAGTTAAGGCACACTAAGGAAAAACAAGCAACAGCGAAACCAAACAAAATCCAGGCAATCAAACAGAAATGAACCAAGAACTGTCTAGGGGGGATGTGTGTGTGCACGTGTGTGTGTTTGTGTGTGTGCTTAGGTGCGTGTGACAAAAGGACAGAGAGGGCAAAGATAAAAAGGAATATGGCCTAAAAGTTTAACAGCACTCAAACTTAAGAGTACTTTAACTTAAATTATGCCTTAAACCTAACAATTCAAGAGAGGGATAACACCTTATACCTAATTTAACTTACAACTTAACCTTAATAATTTAACAGAGGAATAACACTTAACAGCATTAACCTAACCTGTAAGTTAAACTTAGCAACTTGGCAAAGAACAACACTTAGCAGCATTCCACTTAGCTTACAACAACTTAACCTTACTTACAGGTCTAACTTAGATATCTAAGGTACTTAAACATCTAAGAAAGCAGCATTTCTCCCAGCTTTGCTATAGCATGCACACAAAGATAAAGAGTTAGTGCAAGCAAGGTATGTGTGAAAAATTCCCCTCGAAGGTAAGTGAAATACTTACCTTGGATACCTTTGCAACTCCCCAATGGGTGAGGGTTAAGCATCGAGGAGTGAAGATATCAGCCCAGGATTTGTCGTTGTTCGTCGATCCTCTGAGTACAAAAAACTTGAGAGTTCACTAGCTCTGAGAGGTGTCCCCCTCAGAGGGCGATTGCTGGTCACAGCTTGCTGCAGCCAAGGAGAGCTCAAGAGGCCCCATTTTGGACCTCTGTTTACAGGGTCTCTAGAGAGTGGACTTTAGTCATAACCATGTTTTGTCATGGCCACAGTTTGTGTTGGCACTTTCTTTGGAAGTGTGAAAACGGGTATTCAGGCAAGAAAAATAGTTTCCAACACTGTTAATAAGGAAAACATGAGCTTATTAGACAGCAGCAGTTCCTGGGAGTAGACAGTGTTTCTGATAAGCTTGGGAAGAGCTGAGTTGAGGTGCTGTTTTTTCGAGGCTGAAGCCAAACGAGCGTTTCTCAGATCTCAGTGTGGCCTGAAAAGGAGGGGGGGAATGCACCACCACAGTAAGCAAAAAGATTGCTTAAATTTTTGAAATGTCCTTTGCTTTATGTAATGAGTAACATTGTATTATCTGCTAAGGCAAGTTTGTACATTATTTGACCACTCCCAGATATTAGTTTGGAAGTTTTGCCCATAGAAGCATTAAAGCTTTACAGCAGCATTTCCATGGGAGGTAGAATGATTGATAAATCACTAAGTGGGTACAAAACTTTGTAATACTGTTATGAATTCCCTAAATCTCTCATCCTATATGTTGGTACTTTAGTTTAGGAAGAAAGTGCAAACATATCTCTCATAAATATCACATGATTTACTTTATTTGAATTAGTTACATTATTTTCAAGGGTTTTTTTTTCTTTTCACTGCAGTGAAATAGAAAGTTTTTTACTAAATAACTAACTCTCCATAATGGAAGCAAAGGTGAGAACAAACCAGATGAATAAAAGGCTAATATAAGAAGTTGACATTCTCTAAAAATAGTGGAATAAGTGACCTGTAGTTATGTGAACCTGGTAAGATTTTTAAAAATTTAGTCAAATTTTTACTTGTTGAATATTCATATTCTTTTAAAACTTTGTTCTAACAGAGGATTCTTGAACTGGAAAGCTCTCTTGCAAAGTATTCACAAGATGACAGAAAGCAGTCAGAGGAATTAAGTACTCTCATAGAGTCTGAAAAAAGCCAGCACCGTAAAGAAATCAATGATATGGTTGAAAAACACAATAAGGAACTGGAGAATGTGAAACAGCAGCAAGAAAAGCTTTGGACAGAAAAACTTGAAATTTTAAAGCAACAACAAATAACTGAAATAGAAAAAATAAGAGAGAAACAACAACAAGAGATACATACCATTTTGAAAGAGAAAGAAACAGTTTTCTGTGCACACATAGAAGAGATGAATGAAAAAACATTAGAAAAACTTGATGTGAAACAAACAGAATTAGAAGCACTGTCTTCTGAGCTATCAGAAGCAATAAAAATACGTCATGATTTAGAACAAGAGCTCTCAAAATTGAATAGTAAAGTGTGTGAAGCAAAGCAAGAATTGAAAGAAAAGTTGGAAGAAGAGAGGAAACGGCACAGTGAAGTGATTGAAACAATGTTAAAAGAGCATGAAATGTCTATTCAAGATGTTGAGAAGGTACTCAAAGAGGAACTCAACAAACTCAAGCAGTCACTGGAGGAGAAAGACAGACATTTGGAGGAGTTAAAAGCACGTGAACAGAAACTAAAGGAATCTGCAGAAAGATCTGAAGCTGAGGTTGTCCAAGTGTCTGCAAAGCTAGAGGAGCAAACACAGCAATATGAATGTCAACTGAAGGATCTACAAAGAAAGGCTGATGAGACAAAGAGAAGTCTGACTGAGAAGGAAAATGAAATTGAGCACGTGAAGAAGTTACAGAACAAGCAAGTGGAAGAGCTTAAACAGAAACTGTTAGCTGCAGAGGAAAGGATTAGTGCTTTACAAGGAGAGTATGAAATCAAACTGAAATGTCAGGAGAAGGAAGTAGAGAAAATGGAGCAGAAATCAAAAGATATGCAGGAAGCTTTCAAAAGTAAACTTGCTGAGCAGGAAGCTAAACTTAAAAAAGAGCTTGAAAACAAGCAGTTGGAATTCAGTCAGAAGGAGAGTGAATTCAATACTAAAATTTTGGAAATGGCACATGCCAGCTCATCTGGAATCAATGATGCAGTGTCAAAACTGGAATCTGATCAGAAAGAGCAACTAGACAGTCTCGCTGAGGATCACAGAAGGAAATTGGAGGATGTAAACCAAAGTTGGGAAAAGAAACTTAATCAGCAGGTTGAAGAGCTCAAGAAAGAGCATGATATGGAGCTGCAAGAGAAAGAGCAGGAAGTTAGAGATCTGAAACACAAGCTTTTCATATTCAGTGCTGAAAAGGAGGACTCCAGAACAGAAATAACCCATCTGAAGGAAGAACAAGTGAAAAGGGAGGAGTGCTTGAAGGAATTGCAAGAACAGCTAAGGCAGTCAGTGGCTAAGGTGAATGCTTTGTCAGTTAAGGAAAGTGACCTGAAAACACAGTTGACAAAATTGGAAAGTGATCTTAAACAGTCCCTGAAAGAGCAGACAGGACTTCAGGAACAGCTCAGTAAACAGAAAGCAGTTGAAGAGAAGGACAAAAGCACAATCATCGAGCTGGGTGATGCACTAAGAACTCTTGAAGAGAAACTCCGAACTGTGCAATCTTCTCAGTATAAAGATCGTGAAAATTATGAGAAAAAAATAGAGGCAATTCGGCTAAAAGAAACTGAGTTTAAAAGGTTGTCAGGAGAACTTACAACCCAGTTAGATGCTTGGAAGAATACTGAAGCTTCATTGCAAACTAAAGGCAATGAATTAATTGAAAAATGTAATAAAAAAATTGGCATAGTAACATGTAAAATTGCAGACTGTGAGCGCCGAACTGCAAAAGTTAAAGAAGCAATATTAATCAAAACAAGCAAGATAACGGAACTAGAAGTTCAACTCAGAGAAATAACAGAGCATCATTCTGCTGCTACTTCTTCTTTGCAAAAGTCAATGCAAGAGCTGCAAGAGAAGGACAATTTAATTATGTCCATGAGAGCTGACATTGAAGGACTTGTAAGAGAAAAGGAACAATTGCAAAAAGAGGGAGGGCATCAGCAGCAAGCAGCATCTGAGAAAGAAACTTGCATAACACAGCTAAGGAAAGAGTTATCTGAAAATATCAATGCTGTCACATCAATGAGGGAAGAACTCCAGGAAAAACAATCTGAAGTGTCTGCTCTCAACAAAACAGTTAAAGACCTTAATGTTAGACTTGAAAGCACAGTAAGTTTAACAGAGAAGGAAGCAGCCATATCTCTGCTAAGCAAACAACATCAAGAGGATCGGTTGCAGTTGTTAAATCAAATAGAAGAGTTATCATCCAGAGTTGAGATGCTGAGTCAAGAAAAAGCATCAGCTCTTGATCAGATAGATCATTGCACGGCCCAGCTGTCAGAGTGGAAGATGAAAGCACAAACCAGGTTTACACAAAATCATGATACTATCAAAGACTTGCAGAGCAAACTTGAATTAAGCAATAGTGAAGCCAATAAAAAAGATGAAGAGCTAAATAAACTGAAGGAACAGCTGGCTAAACAAAGCAGGAATCTTGATAGTTTAAAAAGTGAATTGGAACAAAAGCAAAACAGGAGGGAAAAGGAAGAAAGTGAGTTAACCTCAAAGTTAAAAAAACAAGCAGCAAAAATTGCTGAACTAGAAAAAGACATTGCTCAGAAAACTTTAGAAAATAATTCCTTGGTGGAGGAACTTAAAAAGTGTAATGAACAAAAAGACACAGAGAAAAAAGAGATAGCTTCACAACTCCATCAGGCAGAGAAGGTGGCTTTTGAAAAGGAAAATAGATTTAAGAAGGCTGAAGAAAAAGTTCTTAATCTTGAGAAGCAAATAGGTTCACTGAAAGCTGATTTTGAAGCAAAGGAGAAGGAATTTGATCAAATAAAGTCAATGATACTTAAAAGGAAAGAGGAAGAACTGAAAGAATTAGAAGAGAGACTGAATGCTGAGAACAGCACTAAGCTGGCTGATCTGAAAAAGAAGGCAGAGCAAAAAATAGGTTCTATTAGAAAGCAGTTACTGTCTCAGATGGAAGAAAAGGAACAGCAATTTAAGCAAGATAGAGAGGCTCAGTTAAGAGAGTTGGAGCAGAAAGTGCAGGAGAGAGAAGCCAAAATTGAGTCCTTAGAAGAAAAAATTAAGTCAGCAAGAGATTCCACAGAATTAGAGAAGGAAATGCTGGAAAAGGTAGAGAGTGTAAAAGCTGCTGTAGAACAGGAAAAAAATAATTTACTTGAGAATGTCCAAGAGACTTACAAAGAGAAAATGCAGATGTTACAGAAGGGCTTAACTGAAAAGGATGCATTATTACAGAAGTATGAGAAGGAACAACGAGAGAGTAATGACTCTCATCTAGAACTGCAAAACAAACAGAAAGAACTCCTTAAAAAACTAGAATGTGTTGAGAAGAGCTATCAGGAAGAGCAGGTTAGGACCAAAAGTCTCAGGAAAGAACTTGAGGAGCAAACCAAAAAATATTCAATGTTAGCGGATGAGCATGCTTGTTGTGGTGGTGTTTTAGCAAGCAGTAGGGAAGAATTGAAATTTAAAGAACAAAAACATCTTGATATGGAGAATATAACTGGATATTTCCAGAAAAAAATACAGGAAAAGGAGGGAGTCAGTCAGTCTTTAGAACAGAAAATAAAAGAGTTAGAAAATAGTACAGTGAAGGAAAATGAAGTGCATAAGATTGAGATGGAAGATAGGAGTTTAAGATATGAAGAAAAGCTAAAATGTCTACAGCAACAGTTGGATAAAAGAAATGACAGTCTTGAAGCTTTTGAGGAAAATATTGAAGAAAGGGCTAGATCTGTTTTGGAGCTGCAGAAGTTACTAGTTGATATGCAGAACCAGCAGAAGGACTTACAGACTAAACTGGAAGAGTCTGAAGGGGAGAAACAGAAACTCTGCAAAGAGGTGAATAATCTTCAAAAAGACATACGAGCTCTGCGAAAGGAGCATCAGCAAGAGCTTGACCTGGTAAAGAAGGAGTCCTTAGAAGAAATGGAGCAGAAAATCAGGTAAATTCTTTGTTCCTGTTTGTGTTACCATTTCTGTATTTTATCTCTAGTCATTAAAACCTCAATAATACTTTTCTAAAGTTCAGTTTGTAACAAGGAAATAATGACTGATATTTTTCTTTAATTTTTCTAAATAGGCTTAAAGAAACAGAAAGAAAAGAAGTTTGACTTTCGGCAGACTAATACCATTTCTGATCTGTTTCAGTGATGGTCATTTTCAACATTGCCAAAGCATATAATATAATTCTATTTTTCTCAAACAGGAAAAGGTTCATTAAAACTTAGTACTGAGAGCTTCATATTCAAGTGATACCAGTAATTGTTCATATATACTGCACAAAATGCAATGTACTGCTTAGCACTCTTAAAAGTTTCTCAAGCAATTCTAAAAATTCCCTAAAAATTCTGCTTTTTATGGCACTTCTTTTATGGCATTCTTCTTTTCTTCCAGTTCTTCATTTTCCTCAGCAAAAACTCCGTATCTTTGAAAGGGTTCAATTCTGGGTTGTTTTTAATTGAATCACCTATGCCTACCAGGTGAATTAGGAGAGGAAGAAAAAAGCCTCCCTGAATCTCACAGAATTCACATAATTCAAAACTATCCCATTTTAAAATAATTTTGGAGAAATTCCCACATCTCTTGCCTTGCCTTGTGTTTTCACACACTTTAAACGTTACATTTTCTTGCTTTGACATTTTTGTACAGATGCGAACAAGAAGACATTGAGTTAAAGCACAACTCCACCTTAAAGCAGTTAATAAGAGAGTTCAATACTCAGCTGGCTCAAAAAGAAAGAGAAATGGAAACAGCAGTAAAAGAGACAATCAGTAAGTGAAATACTAATATAACCGTGATCACTAAAATATTCAGAAAACCTAATCTTCAGTTATTGTTGTTTTGGGAAGGGAGTTTACCTAGGTCTGTGATAAACACAGTATGTGTTTTATCAGTGTCTAGAGAACTTAAGGGAAAAACTTCTCTTGCTTAGGAAATAACTTAAATATTGATTGTAGTACAATTAGGAAAATGTTTATGTAGCTGTTCTGCAGGATGGATCTTTAGATCTAGTACTCTTTACATCTGCCATGGCAAGAAGTACCTGTGATAGCCATAGCTATCTTTCTGTCCTATGTTGAAGAGTAAATGAGAAGAAAGTTTTGAAGGTGAAAGTGCATTGGTAAGTTTCCATTGTAATGTACTTTCTCTTCAGTAGTACGAACTTTAACATTCCATTGTTGAATATACAGCACCTGGAGAGTGCCTTTTAGAGAAACTTAGATCCATCTGAGAATCAGAATTGCGTTTTCTTAGCTGCGTCTTGGAGACCTCATTCACCAACAGGTACCAACTGGGTATGATGTCTGATTGTAACACAGTGTGGTTATAACTAGAGTACAACATATTTCATCTTCTCTGTCTGTCTTTTGCCACCATAGTGTAAGTTGGAGATTAGAGAAGTGAGAAAAAGGTGTGTTTTGATTCCGGTTACTAGAAGTATACCTGCAGGTGAGGAATTTCTCTCTAGACTGAATAGGAGATAGAAATAATTGATAAATATTGGTTGTCATCTTCTAGAAACTAGTTCCAGCCCCAGGTATAAAAAATTCCTCCAGGTACCAAACTGCAGACAACAAATTTTGTACATGTTAGGATCAAGGAACGTAATAGTAACTGACAGTGTGAAAAAATGAATTTTCCTGGCAAGTTTTCCTTAGAGTTACTTTAAAGCATTTTTTAAATACTGTTATGATGGAATTTAAAAAAAAAAAAAAAGCTTTTTTTAATTCTGCCTTTTTTTTATAGGTAAAGCCCAGGAGGTAGAAAATGAATTGATAGAAAATCATCACATAGAGACAACACAGTTGCATAAAAAAATTGTTGAAAGAGATGATGATCTAAAAAGAACTGTGAAAAAATACGAAGAAATCCTCGAGGTATCTTTTTGAAAAGTGATACGACTACATACATTTCAAAATAACTATTTTTTGATTGCATATCTAGACAGAAAAATTGAAGTCCTTACGTCCTTGAGCAGTTTGTGTGCCAGATTGGAATGAGAAAACTGAATGACATTTAATCTTTTACTAGAGTTGTGGTGGTGGTGTATTTATTTTTTATAAGGATTTAAATGCAATGTTTATGGGGTTGTCTCACTCTCTATCTCCTTCCTCTGATGCCCTGTTGAGATTGGTGCCATAGCTCTTAAAGTAAGGTTCTGTTCCATGCGGTCTATTTGCATAGGTTTTATGCTAGTAAAGATTTCTTCTTTTTTGCTTGTAATGAACAGTTTTTCTTCATGATATTTACAGATAGACATAGTTTTGCTATAGTAGCATTTTGACCAGAAGTTAGCCAGCTGATTTCAGTTTAAGGATACTTTACCAAGGATGCCTCCTGTTTTAGCCAAGTAAATTGTCCCAGTCCTGCCTGTATGGCTCAAAAAGATAAAATGGTTCTCAGCACTAGACTGTATGTATGCAGGCTTTAAATTTGTTAATCCTAGTCCTCTTTGCACAAATAGTGTAATAAAAGAGACTGTTCCATGAATAGAGCCAGCAGTAATAGATTTAAGTGGACTGTTTGTTTGTGATCAGTTAGCAGTACAAAGATCTATGTACTTAACATTACTGAGTGCTTCATACTAAAAATTTCAAACATGTAAGCAGGCTGTTGCGTTTCACTCTGATTTTTGAACTTCTAGCAGATTGAACAGCATTAGCAGGGTTTTACATTTAGAGTCTTCTTTTGTTTCCTAATTGCAAAAAATTTCTTGATATAAAAAAACAAGGGGGTTTTTTTGATTTTTTGCTTGGTTTTTCTGTTGGTGTTTTGGGATGGTTTTTTGTTTTGTTTTTGGGGTTTTTTTGTAGGATTTTTTGTTTCTTTGTGGTTTTTGTTTTGTTTTGTAGGGTGGTTTTTTTTGTACAACAGGTCTAAATTCTGCATTTCTGGAGGATTTAAATTTCTCTTACCTCAGTGTGCAGTGTGTTGCCATTCAGGTCCTTACTTTATAGGCCCAGATAGGTATGTGATTTGAAGTCATGCTGGTGTAATTCCTCTGTGTTTTCTGCTACTTTCATCCTTAGTGTCAGAAACAAGCATGCTCTGGTCATTGTATGATCTTGAAGATTTAGGCTAATTTGACTTATGTGCAATTGGAGGACATGAACACTGTCATTTTTTGCATCTCGTTGATGATGGCAGTGACAGCTACCTGGAACTGCAATAAACCATAGTTTGATATTTTAAATTGCAGAATTCATAGGTATTCTGTATATCTATCTTTTATAGATATATGTGTGTGTTTCATTTCTGTTATTATAGGGAATTAAGAAAAAATTCTGGAGGGTTTTTTTTCCTTTTTTCCTGAAAGAAGTATTGCAAGCATCTCAGAAGTTGAGAAGTATTTTTGTTAAATTGAATGTATGTCCTGTTCATACATGTCATTGACATCTCTGATAGAAGTAGGAACATATACATCACCAGATTTAGCCTAAAGTTACCAGTTATTACCCCAGTTATACTTGACTTGGCTCATGATGGGTTTGAGAAATTTTACATAGTACAGAGAAGTTTGTCTCAAATGGTAAGAAAAGGAAGCAAAAATAAAGCTAATTGCAAGAATGAATCTTGCTCATATAACTTTGTTGCTCTCTGTTGCATTTTAAACATGGTTGATGCTAAAAATTGTCTTACTTAATTTGAGTATTTCTCCTCAAAAGCAACCAGGAATCATTCAGTCTGTTAAACTTCATATGATTTACTTGTGAAGTGCTCCACTTTTGCTTTATGTGGTGTTCTCTTCCATGAAACCTTTCATCACGTAAGATTTCATTAACGTCTCCCTAATTAAAGGATTTTTAAATCACCATAGCCTCTAATTTGGGAGCTAAGTATTTTTTCTTCAACTAAAATATATAATAAGAGAAAAATTGAATGCTGTTTTCCAGCTAGCTTATGTTAAGCCTAACTATGAGCTAAAAATAAAATACCTAACTTCATTTATGTATCCTTTCATTTCTTGTAGTACCTTCCATGTGAGTACAGGATAGGCTTTCTGATTAAGATTTGGAAAATTATAACTTTTTAAGTCTTAGTCTATCACAATTAAATCCCAATAGCATGTAGTTTATTTTCAGAGTATGCAAGGTGCTATATAGAACAATAAGTTCTTACTGTAAATACAGATCACTAGCATGTTGGAACCCCACTTGATCGCTAATAATTTCAAATTTAATATAAAATCTCTTCAGGGGTTTATCCAAATACTTTCTCTCAGGTGTGTCCCTTTTGTATGTCCCTCATTCGTCATTTTGAGTTTAATTTCTTTTCAGACTTTCAATTACCTTTTATAACTAAGAATGATCTGCATTCAATTGTGAATTGTTTAATTAAACACTTGTGTACAAATTGTAAAATTTTAGATTCTTGGTGGACAGAAAAGTCAAAAAATCTGCAAAAGCCAAAACAACAACCACCACTATCCCTGAATATGCCAGGTATTGAGAATTTTTAACCTGGGGAGTATAACCATCTATAAAAAAAATAATATGTTAGAAATGATTAATTGTTGATGCACTTCTGAAGGCATAGAAAAATCATGTGAATGAATAGAAGCTAACATTGTTTGGAGGTTGTGATGTTTGAGCAAGTTTTCCTTGAGTATGGATATTCTTAAAACTTGGAAGCTGTAAAAATTGCTCAGATACTGCATCTTCTCTTTTTTTGTGGATAGATTTGCTTCGTTTCTTTTTGGTGATGCTTTCTGGGCTGAGGGGCTGCATGGGGAGGATGTTTCATTCTTAAGTCATGTGCAAGGAATTCCTTAAAATTGGTGTTAGAGGAAAATAATCCTGTTTTTAGTAATGGCATACTGTAAGTCTGTTAAGCCTAGATCCGCTTTCTAGTCCTACACTTACTTTTCCAGAGAATATTCTGTATCATTATAATTTGTACACCTGAGATTTTTGAAGAGAACAAAATTTCCATCAGCAGTTTGGGACTTATCAGTTAATTAATTGTACTAATTTGACTTGAAGTACTGCTGTGTTAGTAGAGCCATCAGCTGACTGACTGCCCTGTGCAGTTAGTGTGATTGAAGCTAGAGTTTTAGTTTTGTTCAGCAATGGAGACATACACTAGGAATCAGAGTGCTGTTTTATAAGGTCCCTAACATATTCTCTCACAAAAAGGCCGGAGGGGACACAGTTTTTAAAAATACTTGTTTTTGCACACTGCCATATAGATGGATTAACTTCCTAGGATTAAGGTCATTGTGTTTTTATCCTATACAGGAAAAGTTAATTTCCTCCATACCATTCTTGTTACTGCTTCTTTCCGCCACACTGCATACTGCCTTCCAAACCCTTGAGAATGGGAAATTGTTGGTCATTGTTTTGGAAAACATGCTTAAAACTGTTTTGGTAACATCCCTGGGAGAGTGGCTGAGGAAAGGATTTAAGTCCTTGTCACTTCCATAATATAGAAATTAATTCTGTATTATCACCTGTCCATTCTATGAAGATTATGACCTTAATGCACTTACTGGATTATACTCAAATGCTGGTTTAGTGCTCAAGAGAGCTTTTTTTGAATTTTAAAAAATGTGACTGTAATCCTAACTATGTAATCTTTATTGCTGGAGGCCTACAAAATCTTGTTGAGCACCAATTTTTTTTCTGGTCTATTCTGTAGGCCTCTGGTATAACTAGCTTTAACACAAATGTCAAACATATCCTTTCTGTTTATAGTATAACATTTGCTGATTGCTTTGTGTTCACCATAGTTAAGGTTTTGAGTGGTTAATTGTGTAAGTAGTTTTTTTCCCTGTATTTTGAAGTCTCGTGAAGAAGAGATGACTGCAAAAGTTCATGAGTTGCAGGCACAGCTGGAAGACTTGCAGAAGGAGTATAAACAAAGGATTGCAGAAGAGGAATATTGCAACGGTGAAAAAGTGAGCTGGCACTGACATTTGTTTTTATATCTTTAAGTGTGAAATTCTTGGTCCACATGACATTCTGTAGTTTATTCCTAATTTGATTTTATTTATATATCTGGCCTTCATTTTCACACAGTTGAATCTCTTTAGAATCTGCAATATTTAATTAGTATGTTGAAAAGTCCAGTTCTGTTGTTATTATTAAGATGGGGGTTTTTTGCCCTTTACATGTGTTTATGTTGATTTTACTGGAACCCCTTTAGAAGGAAAGAAAATCCTATTAAGTAATTTTTAGTGTGGTTTTTTAAAAATTCACATTTCATAGGTGTCTGAAGTAGTGCCTTGAATATATCAATTATGGACAGAGAAGTCTTCATTGAAAGAAGACTGACTTCATGCTTTTGTCTTTCTGAGACTCCATTTTAATTCGAGGAATTCTTTGGTGGAAATACTACTAGCTGTTATTATACTGAGGAGGGGAAAAGTGTATGAATTGTTGAATCATTGATGAGAATTCATATTGACCTTACTTTTAAGTTTTTCATTTTGGCAACAGTTAGTCCTGGAAAGAATAAATTTATATATTTGACATTAGAAACTTAAAGTACAAGTTACCTCACTATCCTAATGTTTGTACCTTCTGACTTGCACTTGCTTACAAAACCCTTTATATTACTTTTCATAGCTATTTCATGGTATGTGTTGTTTTCATAACAGGAAAAGCAGAAATATTTGCATAAGACTGCCTTGTATACTTAATTAACCCTTGTTCCCCTACTGATATTTTATATAATCTTATTATGTAGAGGAAGATTCTTAAAGAGACTCTTAAATCTTAAAACATGATTATGAAAAGTCTGAAAAGTACTTTTTCTTTAGGACTTCTTTGTTAACTGTTTCACTACTTAGTTTGTTATAGCAGTCTGCTATAAATACAGGCAGTCATTTAGTATTGTATTATACATTCATCTTCTGGATTATTGATATGACATGGAAGTTACATCAGATTTATATACCGTATGTTGTATTTCATGTATTCATGTATTCAGTTGAGAAGCAATGCAACAAGGATCAAGCAAAAATTCAATGAGGCCTCCATGGATGAATAAGGACCTGCTGGGCAAACTCAGGGCAAAAAAAAAGCAGCTTTTAGGAAGTGGAAACAAGGACAGGTGGCCTGAGAGTAATACGAGGAAATTGTACAGGAAGCTAAGGACAAAGTTAGGGAAGCCGAGGCCCAGTTAGAATTGTTCTGGCCAGGGATATTAAGGCGAACAGGAAGGGCTTCTATACATATGTTGCAAGCAAAAGAAAGACTATGGATAATGTGGACCCTCTTTGGAAGGAAATGGGAAACCTGGCTACTCTGGACAAAGAGGAGGCTGGGGTTGTGAATGACTTCTGTGCCTCTGTCTTCAATGGCAAGTGCTCCAGCCATGCCACCCAAGTCAAGAAAGGCAAATGCAGGAACTGAGAGGAATGAAGATCCTGAGCCCACTTGTCATGGTTTGATGCTAGCCAAATGCCAAGCACCCACGAAAGTTGCTCACTCACCCTCCCCTGCTACAGCTGGGCAGTGGAAAGAAAAATTTAATGAAGGCTTCATGAGTTGAGATTAGGACCAAGAGAAAACACTCCAAGGGCAAAACAGGCTCAACTTAGAGATACAAAGTGAATTTATTACTAACAAAATCAGAAGAGGATAATGAGAAGTAAAATACACCCTTAAAAACACCTTTCTTGCCCCCAACCCCTCCTTTCTTCCCACAGACAGTGCAAAGAGACAGGGCATGAGAGTTTTGGTCAGTTTGTCGCCTAAAGTTTTCTTCTGCTGCTCAGGGAGCGGAGTCCTTCCCCTGCTACATCATGGGGTCCCTCCCATGGGAGACATTCTCTTTGAACTTCTCCAGCATAGTTCCAATCTCTCGAGCAGCAGTCCTCAAAAACTGCTGCAGTGTCAGTCCCTCCCATGGGCAAACAGTCCTCCCAAAACTGCTGTGGCGTGGGTCACTTTTCCATGGGATGCAGTCCTCCAAGGACAGGGTGCTCCAGCTTGGAAGCAGGGGCCCCTTCTCTCCACCAGGTCTTCCACTGGATCACAGCCTCCTCCAGGCATCCACCAGCTCCGGCGTGAGCACCTTCCTCATGGGCTGTGAGTGGATCTCTGCATCCCCCGTGGACCTCCATGGGCTGCAGTGGGACAGCCTGCATCACCATGGTCATCACCTCAGCCTGCAGAGCAATCTCAGCTCCAGTGCCTGGAGCACTTCCTCCCCCTCCTTCCTCACTGACATTGGTGTCTCCAAGTTGTTTCCCTTACATGTTCTAACCTCCTCCTCTTCTCTAGCTGGGATTCAAATTGCACCACCACTTTGTTTTGATTTTCTTCTTAAATATGTTATCACAGAGGCATTACCATCATCTCTAAGTGGCCCAGCCTTGGCCAGTGGCATGTCCATCTTCAGAGCCACCAGGGATTGGCTCTGCCGGACATGATGAGAGCTTCTAGCAGCTTCTCACAGAAGCCACCTCTGTGGCCCCCCTGCTACCAAAAACCAGACCACGCAAACCAACACATCACTATAGGAGATGATCAAGTTTGAGACCATCTGAGGAACCTGAACGTGCACAAGTCCATGGTACTCAGTGAGGTTCATCCACAGGTTCTGAGGGAGCTGAAGTCGCTGAGTCACTATCCATAATTTTTGAAAAATTGTGCCAGTCAGGTGAAGTCCCTGATGACTGGAAAAATGGAAATAATAACCCCCATTTTTAAAAAGGGGAAACTGGAATATCAGTGAAACTACAGACCAGTTAGTCTCACCTCTGTGCTAGTCAAGGTCATAGAGCAGATTCTACTGGAAACTATACAAAGGCACATGGAAAATAAAAAGAAAAAAGAGGTGATTTTTAGCAGCCAAAATGGCTTTACAAGGGCAAAATCATGCCTAAGGAATTTGGTGGCCTTGGGTAGAGCAACTGACATTGTCTACCTGGGCTTAATGCAAAGCATTTCGCACATACACAACATCCTTGTCTCCAGATTGGAGAGACAGGGATTTGATGGATGGACCACTAGGTCAATAAAGAACTGGCTGGATGGTCACACACAAAGAGTTTTGGTCAATGGCTCATTGTCCACATGGAGACCAGTTACATGGTGAGGTGTAGCAGTGATAAATAGAGTAGGATAATCACCTCTTTTGACTGATGATGCTGTGTTTGATGCACTCATGGAGTCAGTACTAGCTGGGGCTGATACTATTCAATATCTTTGTCAGTGACATGGACAGTGAAACCTATCAGTGCTGAATGCACCCTCAGCAAGTTTGTTGAAAATACCAAGCTCTGTGGTGGTGCAGTCAATGCGATGGAAGGAACAGATAATGACATCCAGAGGGACCTTAACAGGCTTGAGATGTTGGCTGAAGCAAACCTTGTGAAGTTCAGCAAAGCAAAGTGCAGGGTCCTACACCTGGGTCACAGCAGTCCCAGACACACCAATGGGTTGGGCAGAGAAGTGGTTGAGAGCAGCCCTGAGGAGAAAGACTTGGGGCTGACAGGTGATGAAAAACTCCACATGAGCAAGTTGTGTGTGCTCACAGCACAGAAAGCAAATCGAATCCTGGGCTGCATCACAAGGAGAGTGGCCAGCAGGTCAAAGGAGGTGATCCTGCCCCTCTGCTCTACTCATGTGAGATCCCACCTGGAGTTCTGTGCACAGTTCTGGTGTCCCCACCACAAGAAAGACGTGGAACTGCTGGGGCAAGTGCAGAGGAGGCCATAAAGTTTGTAAGAGGACTGGAGCACCTCCTCTATGAAGACAGGGTGAGAAAGCTGAGGCTGTTCAGCCTCGAGGAGAGATGGCAAACTTCCAGTATCTGAAAGGGGCCTACAAGGGAGCTGGAGAGGGACTCTTCATCAGGAACTGTCGTGGTAGGACAAGGAATAATGGATATAAATTGAAAGAGGGGAAATTTAAATTAGACGTTAGGAAGGAGTTTTTCACTTTGAGGGTGGTGGGACACTGGAACAGGTTGCCCAGGGCGGTCGTGGGTGCCCCAACTCTGGCAGTGTTCAATGTCAGGTTTAATAAGGCATGGAGCAACCTGGCCTACTGGGAGGTGTCCCTGCCCATGGCAGGGAGTATTGAGACTAGATGATCTTTAAGGTCCATTACAACCTGTTAGCATTCCATGATTCTATGATTCCTCTGCTGTTCCCAGAAGTGTATCAGACAGATTGGCAATGGTAGCATTGAGCTGTAAAGTATTTTAATATTGCAGATATTAAATCTCTAAAAATTAATATGTTTATAATAAACTAAATAAACAGCTAATTTTGCCTATGTCTGGAATGTTGTCCATAGCTCTTCACTCGTTGGAGATTCCATGGCAGACTTTGGAGAAACTCAAAGGAGTTCTTCTATCTGTGGCGGATATAAACCAGTTTAGAGAACTCCATCACTGATAAACAGCTTAGTTTTAAAAGATAAAGGATGTTTAATTTGTGGGGAAAGAAGACCAGGTTGTGTGGTAGTTAAAGCATCCAGGTTCAAGGTAGTTGCAGAATAAGAATGCAATTTTTTTTTTCATGAGTGTAAGGCAATTAAATATCTGTGTTTTCTCTGCAATACAGGCATGAAACTTTAAAAATAATTTTGAGAATTCCAACTAAATTAAAATACAGCAAATTGTTCACAACCTTTCATTTGCATACAACTGATACAACTGAATGTAAATGCCTTGTTTGATACTATTTGCAATAATGACTTCATTGCAAAACAATATAACTATTCTAATAGATTATGCTGTTGAATGTGTACATAATTCCTGGTATGTCTTTTTTTCCAGTCAAAGCTCAAATATTTAGAGTGATGTAAGTGGGCTTTCAGTTCCTGTTTTATCAGTATTTCAGGATTTGATTCTTATTCTGACACAATATCTTCTGGGGTCAAGAGATAGTTTCCTTTTGTCGTCCTTAAAAATTGAGTTGTTTTTCATTTTTACTCCTGTCTCAGTTTGTCTGTTGCCTGTCCTTAGTATGTTTGTAGGAAAATAATTTTGCTTTTAGCTGGTACAATAGTACATATTTGCAACAGCTACAATAGCATTTATTGGCAGCACTACAGAGTTATATGAGAAAATTGGACAGGACTTGTGGAACTTGTCAACATACCAGAACAGAACTGTATAAATCCACATCTGGATTTTACAGTGCATTCCAATGAATTATATTTGCCATGGTATTTTTTGTCTCACTTTATACCTTTTTTATTTTGTTGCTTTGTGACATTTTTCTCTTTTGGTATTGGCTTTTTTACCCTTCAGCAGTAGTAGCCAAACAGTTTGAAGTCTTCCATTGACTGGATGCAACTTTTTGTGGGCAACGTTTTTTGTCTAAAATAAGAGACTCGCAAATCACAGAAGTTTATCTTATAAAACTTCCCATGCTGCTTATTGTCAGCCTAGACCAAACATTACACATAACATATCCACTTTGACATGAAGTGTACCCTAGATATTGGAACAGTATTTGTCTTACTGTAATAAAATTTGACAAATACTAACAACCTTAAGTGTTAATGTTTGGAGGTAAAAATACCAGATAGTGTCTCTCCATGTGAGAAAATAAATGCCTAATTGAGGTTTTCAGAAGCAAGAATTGCACTTAGGGGTTTGAGATCTTTAGAGGAATGATTTTCCCTTATTTTCTGTTTGTGGAGTGTAGGAAAACCCACAGATTTTATCAACCTGAGATGGGGAATAAATCTCCTTTTCAACCCAATTGCAAAGAGGCTTTGGAAGAAAAAATTTATATTGACCCTGAGGTCAGCTGAGTTGGTTAGAGCGCGGTGCTAATTGTGCCAGTCACAGGTTTGATCCCTGCATGGGCCATTCACTTTAAGAGTTGGACTCTGTGATCCTTGTGGGTCCCTTCCAGCTTATAATTCTGTGATTCTGAGAATATGTACCATTTCTGTGTTAAAGTTTAGCTTACCTTAAAAAAATTTCACACATAAATTTTTTGATGTTGAAATGCTTTTACAATCTTGGGTTATACCCATGACTACTGAAGCATTATTTTCCTTAGTATTGAAACATTGAAAGATAGACATTTCAGCTTAGAATTTTTTCTGTACTTCATAAACGTCTTTGCAAGATGTAGAGCTCATGAAGCTCTTAACTGAAGCTAATTTCAGGTAAATGTTAACGTTTCCAAATGAGACTTGGAGAATTAAGGAAAAACTTAAAATATTCTGAGTAGTATTAATTGTAGTTATAGTACTGTGTGATGTATTTCATACTCATTCAGTTATTATTCATCTCCAATATGCATTTCATAAGGATTTGGAAATGCTTTGTTCATTAAATTATATTTATGATAATTGTCTTACAGATTCAAATGAGATAATTTAAATAAAAGCTTTATGTACTGTCAGTACAAATAAGTTAAACTATTTGAGACTAGTTATTATTATTATTATTTGGTAATACCAATTTTTGTTATCCTCGATTAACACACTGTATCAGAACTAGATGATTGATACTTCTTTCTCCAGTGCTTGATATTGTCGGCATTTTTCATACGTTTTAATCTAAATTTTTATTTTTGTTATAGGTCACAATAACAGATCTAAGGGTAAGTCTTACATGTTATTGATTTTGCTCTCTAATACTTCCGTTGTGGAGCAGTTTTAAAGCTGAAATACTGCTTATAAGTTTGTGTGTGTTAAAAGGAGAAATAGGTTTATTGGAAAGGTGTAGGCTCTGATAAGTCAAAGGGAAAATCCCCAGCTTTAAGCTCTGGCTGGGGAAAACTTCCATAGGCAGAGCTGTGAGAGTCTAGCTGTGAGAGTCAGGGAAACTTACCTTCTCATGGCTAGAGGATGAGAAACCTCTGGGATGTTTTGAGAAAATTTATCTCAGTGGTATTTGTTGTCTTTGTTACCCTAACGGTTTGCCCTGTAGCTAACCAATTGTAGCTGTACCTTGCTCAGCTTCTCTCGGGACTCTGCTCCTGAACTGCTGAGGAAGCAGCAGGTCAGAGAGAGCATGTCTGCCTGTTTGCTTTGCATATATATATATGCAAAACAAACTGTATTGCATTATATATGTATGCTTTGCATATATATATACATGAAATAAAGAAGATATTTGCCTTCTGATCTGGAGTCAATCTTATGTTGCAAGAGGCCAAATCTTGCCATGAATTGCCACAGAGAGGTACCTATGATGTATTTTCAGCAGTTTCCATATGTGACTTTATTTTCAGGCACAGCTTGCGCAGAAGACAACACTAGTCAATGATTCAAAACTGAAGGAGCAGGAATTGAAAGAGCAGGTAAGGGTGATGTTGAACAAGTAAGAGGTATTCTTGTTTGATACTCTCTGTTTGCAGTATTAAAAGGTTTGTTCTTTTCAAGTGATGATGTGGCACATCTCCATACAAGGTACTATTAATATAATAGACAAAAAAGTATTTTTCACTCATACTTACTCTCAGAAGATCTGTGTACTTTTCAAAGTATACATCTGTCCCCTGAGAATAAAAATACCACATGCTTGTGATACTGGTTAGCAAAGCAATTGCAAAGTGAAAAAGGGAGTAGTGCACTTCATGCAATTCTGGGATTTTTTTTCAAAACTAAAACTTCTTTGATGTTTAAGTACAATTTTTGTTATCTGCTATTTTTTCTGTGCTTATATATAAAATAGAAGCATTAATATATAATAAATGGCATAACATCTGCTACACATATTTTTAAGTGTATATACCCATGTACAACATTGGAACAGTTTTTAATAATACAGTTTTTAATGTTTTCCTTCCGTAAAAAGCAAATGTATTTTGTTTTTATAAGAGATGATGTTTAGCTGGAAACTGTTTCAGTTAAGCTAATTTTAGCTGCTAGTTAACACTGTTTATCATGTCAACTGTTATCTGTTTAGATTCATGTACTGGAAGACCGGCTGAAACATTATGAGAAAAATATTTACGTCACATCAGTTGGAACACCATATAGAGGTAAGTACACAGTTTTCATCATAAATAAGTTTTTCATTTGTTTGAAAGATACAGTTTGGTCTAGAAAGTTTATTAAAACATCGATCTCTTTAAAACAGTCATGTAATACACTTATGATATCCTTCTTTTCTCTTGTCTATTATAATAAAGTCAATGTGTGATTTCAGATGACCAAATCACACAGCATTTTCTTTGATGTTTTCTTTTTTGTCATTGAGTTAAAAGACCTCTGTATCAGAGTTCTTAAGCTCTCTGTGTGGTGCAGGACCCAAGAGCACCCACAGGGGCAGAGATGGGCACACCTACAACAAGGCTCAGGCAGGATCTGAAGGTCCCAGGCAGAGCTGGGACATGTCCCCTGGGCCCTTGGCAGGAGATAGTGGAGATCCCAGGGGAGGCTGGTCCCAGCCACCCAAGGCCTGTGAGCACCCTCAGGACCCATACAGAAGTAGACTTGCACTTCTCATGTGCTCTCCTTTAGCCACTGGTGGTTGGACACTTTGGAGATAGAGTATGGGCTTATGGACCTTTTCTCTAGTGGTGTACTGTTCCTCTCAGACTCTTTTATTTTAACATAATATAGAAAAATGCACAAGGAAATGAGCAGGTATTGCTCACGTGCAAAAGATTTGCAGCTGTTTAGTTGAGGAGTACATCCTGCATGAGACTGAGGGCTCAAGCCTTGAGCCTTGCTCATGTTAGAGATGTGGGGTTTTGCCATCCTGTGCAGACCTGTCTTACCTGGATGAACTCAAGACTTTCAAAAACCATGTCACACTTGCTTTTTACAAATTTGCGCAAATGATCAAATTACCTCAGGATGATCTACATCTTCCATTCCCTCAGAAGGTCCATGCCTCCTTCCCTCAAGGTGACAGAGCCAAGGATGGGAGGTGGTTGTGTGTATTCAGTGTCTTCTGACACTGGTGCAGGGTGGGGAAGAAATGTCATCAAAGATTTCCTCATCATATACTGGTAGGGAAAGAAGCAAGTAGAAAGAAGCATAGCATAGCATAGCATAGCATACTCCAGCTGGAAAGGACCAACATCAGTTTGGTAGTCCAACTTGTGACCACTTCAGGGCTGATGAAAAGGTAAAGGATGGCTTTAACGGCACTGTCCAAATGCCTCTTCAACACTGACAAACATGAGGCATCAACCACCTCTCCAAGAGATCTGTTCCAGAGTTTGACACCCTCTTCGTAAAGAAATGTTACCTCATGTCAAGTCTGAACTCCCTGTGATGGATGCAGGTTTTTCAACCATTTTCCATGTGTCCTGGCACTGGGTAGCAGGGAGAAGCAAGCAGCACCTTCCTCTCAGTCTCCTCAGGAAGCCATAGAGAGCACTGAGGTCACCCCTTAGCCTCCATCTCTCCAAATTAGACAAACCCAGACTCCTCAGCTGCTTCTCAGAGAATATGCCTGCCAGCACCTTACCCAGTAGCAGAGGTACCCTCCTCTGGATGTGTTCATGTACCTCCACATCCTTTTTAAATGGTGGGACCCTGAACTGCACAGAGTACTCAAGGTGAGGCTGCACCGCTGATAAATAGGGTTAGATAATCACCTCTTTTGATCAACTGATGATGCTGTGTTTGATGCACTCCAGGATGAGGTTTGCCCTCTTGGCTGCCAAGGGCACATACACTGATGACTCCCGTTGCACCTCCTGCTAACCAGCACCCCCAAATGCCTTTCTGGAGGGCTGCAGTTACTCCATCCCAGGTGCAGAATACAGCATTTATTCTTGTTTGGTTTTGTGCTGTTAGTGAAACTTGGATTCCCATGAGTGACTCTCAGTATAAATATTCTCTTATTTTTGTTTACACAGATGGAAACCTTCACCATACTAATGTTTCCCTGTTTGAGGAACCTACTGAGTTTGAATACTTGAGGAAAGTGCTCTTTGAATATATGATGGGTCGTGAGACAAAGGTATGGAAGTTTGTATATGCTGACAGGTGATTCAGGTTAAAGTTTAACACCCTTGCTGTATAGATGTAAAGTACCATGTGTTTGTGATTTGTTATATACTGTTTATCTGTGACACATGATTCAATAGGCTTTTACATTTTCTTCCAAAGAGACATAATCCATAAATTCAAAACTTCATCAGCCTGCCAAGATGAGTGGAAAGTGGAGGGGGTTTTCACATCTCTCACCACTGTACCTTTATGGGTAGATATGATTTTATCAGCAAAAGTCCTGTTGTCAGTCAAATGTAATATGAAATGTAAAATGAAAGCTGGTATATACAATATTAGCAATAGTGATCTTTTGATATAATCTTGACACAAACATGGTAAGTAACTGTTGGATTAAATAACATAAATAACATAAGTAACATAATATATTAAATAACAATAAATAAATAAGTTTGTTAGTAGCTGTGAAGAGAGTGAAATGCCTCTTCAGTTGTTGCTTATGGATGTTTCATAATGTTCCCAAATCTGTATACCTTAGATAGTGTTAATTCAGTCTTAAAGGTAGTGAAAAGCTGGATAGTTGGCTTCTTGTAAGCTGCAGGCTATGAAAAATCATTCCTGAATTGGAATGTTACTAGCTTCTCGCAATACTGGTGCTTAGGGACTGACTGTATTCAAAAGAGGTATGTTGTAACACAAACATTTTTCTTGGATGATAAATTTTATATGGATGAATTTTTGTATTTGATGTTTTCCTTCTCCCTGGAGTTCTTTCATTGTTGACCTGCTTTCAACTTAGAGTACCATAAAGCAAAGAGATTTTATGTAGGTTTCTGTGCTAATTAGCTCTGTTCTCATTGTGCTCTTTACCGAATTAAACTTGAACAGTGCAGGGCATCCTGTCCTTATGGGATTCTTCTTTCTCTCTCTTTTTATCCCACTTTTCATTTTGATATTAATTATTTTTTTTATTACTAATATAAATCTCTGATCCAAAAAACCCAGAATTAATAGTTACCTTCTGTTCTCAAGCCCGTGGCACATCCGATGGCTCTCCTACTTTAATGACAAACAACTGAAATAATGAATATGGAATAATGCATAAAAATATGTACAGTAGTGGATTTTATGATTTTGAACTGTAAGAGACTTATGGAAGTGAAAATGCTAAAAAGTCTGTCAGCAATGTTTCAGTTTAAAGGAAGTCTTGAAACAGCTGGAGACAACTATTGCAGATAGCTGATGCACATAGCAAATTTTCATTCAAGAAAACCTAATTTGAAACCTCATTTTCACTCATTAAAATTTTTTCTTACTGATCTTCAAAACATTGCCATGCATGCCTCAAAACTTTGGATTATAAATGGTTACATTTTTTCCCTTTTTAACAGTGTTGTACTAAAATTTGTAGTTGATTTCTTCGATAACAGCGGCAAACTACAATCAATACTAAAGAAAATTGTCTTTAGCTCTTTCTTTGGTGTTTCTTTTTCTTTAGTTTCTGTCTTTGGTGAAGTTTTGCTTCAAGAAGTAGTTTCAAGCTGATTTCATCTGCTGGTTTTCTTTCAATCATTAGATGTGTTGCTTGAGGACACAGAGCTTAGTGTCTGCTCTCATCAGGGTTTTATCGTATAATCATAAATTTATACAACTGTGTCTTGAGAACTAGTTTCATCCTGCTACATGGGCTCATGGAAAACCATAAGCAGTGATGATGCAAATAAAAAAACCTTTTAAAACAGTTTAAAGTATATTAGTAAAGTATTAATGTGCTTTCCACCTGCCCCCCCCCGCCAAACACAGTTCCTGAGTTAAAAGATTTGCATTGTAATTTATCTTCTCAGTACAGATATTCCTTTCTCTCAACTTTTATTTTCCTGGAGACGAAGAGGCAGTTTTTAAATCTAACTTTGTCCTGTAAGATCATTCTGGTGGCCCTTCTCTGTGCAGGATCCCATTTTGCAGTGCCAGTATGTATGCTATGTCTCAAAGGTGATTCAGTAGTGGAATTGTTGATATCTCTGGACATGCTTCCTCTTTTTTGAACAGAGTTCAAAAGAATCTGTTCAAATTATCTAGGATGTATTGCCAATTATGCAGCCTAGTAAATGATACTGGAATGCGATTGAGACATTAATGAATGCACCAGTTGGTCTGCAGCATTGGAGACATAAGAGAAACGTGGAGGTTGATTTGGATCTAAGAGTCAGGAATTACTGTCATGACTTGTAACATGTAACTTATCACATTCTTTGTAAACTGCTTGACCAAGGTGTGTATGTGTCTTTTTTTTGAGGTTTTACTGTCTTGCCCTCCCTTATTATTTGCCTCTTGCTTGGCAGGATATATGCAATGAGATTGAAAGCTTTTTCTAAACATGCACTTTATCTAGTATGCTGTCTTATTAATGGACTCTATCGTTTGAGTATAGATACCATAGAATTTACATCATACTACAGTAGCTGAAGTTTGTGACCATAGAATCTTATTATATATAATGTGCAAACTTTGTTTTCATATAAGTCACATCATGCATATACAATGTGAAACAAATAGTTATATCTTACTGATTTCACTGTTGTCCATTGACATTAATAAAATAGTATCCAGTATTATTAAATTAAGTAATTTTAAAAATATTACAAAGCATTTTTCTGGATGTAAAATTATGTATGGATAACCTATATCTTTTTAGACCATGGCCAAGGTTATAACAACAGTACTGAAGTTCCCAGCAGATCAGACTCAGAAGATACTAGAACGAGAAGATGCTCGACCAATGGTAAGTTATGTAAGTAAATGAGGTTTATGCAAGAGGATTAGGTTTCAAGAATAAGGAATTAGGAACTTTTTTTCATCTTCCCTATGTCCACATTCAAGTGGATTCTTTTTCTCCCCTCTTCCCTCTTCTTCAGTGGAATGTCAAATTCCAGCTCTAGGTTTGACTTTTTAGCAAGAGTGAGAAAAAAAACAAGCATTTTTCTTTACTAGTATTTTTCTTCACTAGTATTTTTCTTCAGTTAAACCATATTTCTGATAGCAATGATTACAATAGAACCAAAGCAAGTTCAATTATCACTACTATTCTCTGGATGAATTTCCTAATTTAAAAAAGTAATCTGACATATTAAATATATATACAAAAATACATAAAATATATAAAATTCATGCTTAAATTAAGACATTTTTGTGGAGTTGTTATGATCCAATTATTTTTATTATTAAGGTTCTTTAGAAATTCCTCTGCCCAAATTAAGGTGCAAGCAGTGACAATAATATGGATTTTATTGTATAGTAGATATGAGAGAAAGAGGATATGGATTTTATTGTATAGTAAATGTGAGAGAAAGAGAAAAAAAAGGAGTATTAAATAGGTGGGGGGGACAGGAAGAGTGACAGGGACAGAATAAGGAAAATATCACCACTCCATGGATCCCAACAATGTTCCGTTGATCCTCTCCATCTGCTCTTCTTGGTGGTAAAGGTTCCTCCAAAAGGCTCATAATCCCATGGGTTTATATCCCCTTGAGCCAGGTGGGTAGGGGACAGTCTCTTACAGCAGACTCTGGATCTGTTGCTTCATGTGCAGTCCTGCAGTGCGAGGCCTCTGGGGAGCACTTTGGGAGGTCTCTGATGGATTGTGACTCCCCCTCAGCTGCCTCTCATGTCAGAATCCCGTGGATGTGGCCTGTGGGGTTGGGAGTTCCACAGCTGGGCTGGTTTGTGTAATCAGAGGATGGGTGTTTATTGCCTCTGGCCAGAGGTTACACCATACACCTGAAACCTCCTCCTCCTCGGCTGGGGGGGAGTCTGTGTAAACCTGGCTTCTGTGAGCTGTACCCCAAACTCAGCAGAGGATGATCCTCAGTGCAGCTGATGGCTTTGGCCTTTTGGTGGATGCATACCTTTCCCTCTGCCTGAGATAATTGAACAATAGGTTTTCCTTTATCTAATCAGCAGTTTGACTTTCAGTCCAAAGTCCCCAGGGAGGCTTCTTGGTTGTAGCTTCTTCATAACGAGCGAAACTTTATATCAATGTTTGAGTCATGAACTATTTTCAGTCTCTGACAGGAATCATACCAGTTTTTATGAAAAATATATCCAGAAACATTTTTTCAGCCCTAGGATAAAATTTCTGGCAAAAACAACAGGCATTTTGCTTGTAGAATAGAAAATTGATTATCTCAATCACCTGAGATACGTGTGTTTGAAGTGAGATGTATACAATTTTATCTTAAGTGGGTATCCTAACAAGACTGGGGTTTTGATTAGGTTTTGAGTTTTTTTGTGTGAGCATGCTTTATTTTTATACTGAAAAAACACAAAAATATGTCAGTTCACTCTGGCTCAGGACAGGTCAAAAATAAGAGCCATCAACACTTTGGTGTTGTCTTTTCCCACATTGTTTCCCATATTGTCTTTTTTGTGACATTTGCTTAGTATTTACCACTTGGCCTATTTACTAGAAAGGTGAAATTGGGTTTGAGAAGCAGACGCAAAAGGAGATAAGATTATATGAGCATAAGCATTTCTTTGGTATTACTGTTACTGGTTTATGTATTGGAGATACTTTTAATTAAAATAAAAACTGCACTAATAGTCTCCTCTACATTGTATCTGGAGTCGACACTGTGATCCCTCTCTTTGTGAGTCATCTTAGTGAAATATTTAGGAATTAAAGTTAGAGGAAGAATTGCATTCTGTTTCTCTCACTGACCATGCATATATATTTATTTAGTACTTGAAAATACTGAGTAAAATAAAAATTACAATAATTTTACATTTCACATGAAGTAGATACATTAAAGTACTGTAGATTCACTGAAACAAATTTTTTAAAAGTCTGTATTTTCATCTTGTAGTATCACATCTGAGGAAAGTGTTAAATACTTCAACATTTTCCTGTACACTTCTTATATTTGAGTCTTGCAATCTTAAATATTTTAAATATTTTTAGAAGTATATAAATATTGATAATACTGCAGCTCCAGTAAGTATCATGTATCCCAAGCATGATTTTCTCTCTCTGACATTAAAATAGAAACCTGACACTTTTTTGGTTTGTTTTGGTAAGCCAGAGTAATACTTAGGAAACATTTTGAGAACAGAGAGATAGGCCTTGTTTTGCAGACACTTCAGCTTTTTGATATTTAAACCTGTTCTTCCTACAGCAGACATTCACAACTTCAGAAACAAAATAAAAATTTAACTTAAATTCATCCAACAAATTTTTATCCTTGGTATTAAATTTTGGCTAAAACACCCAGTGAGTTTTTTTTGCTAAAACACCCACTTTGATTTGTTAAGGATATCATTGTTCAAATAGCTCTTGGGTTCCACATAGCAGTCCCTTCTTGGCTTGTATCTAGCCTCTGAATTTTCTCCTTTCCAAATCCACAAAGAGATTGAGTTAGACATCTAATGAAAACTCAATTATTGTAGAGTATTATGAAGGAAAAAGTATTTTTTCCTTTACTTTCAAAGTTAGTATGTTCATTTGTTGAAGCACAAATTATTCTGGGGATGAGTCTTCCATAATTCTGTTTAGAACTAAAAAGTTGGAGAGGTCTTTATAAATTATTCTGTCAAGAAATATGCTTGTTTTTTTTTGTTTTTATTTACTAGCATTTACTGACACGGCAGTAGTGTTTCTCCACAGTTAATACTGGACTGATGCTGGTATATGAAAATATCCAGTCTTTAGCTCTCATGAGCTATGAAGTTCCGAACTACAACATAAAAGTGCCTTTTAACATAAAGCTGTTAGTTTATTAGTAAAACATCTGTAAGTAATTTTAATGTGTAAATTATTAACTTACTGTGCTACTAGAGTAAGTGTGTGGTACTGAGTATCTGTGAGTAATTTAATACCCTCTTAGTGGGCATATATATAACAAGTTTCTGAAAACTTTTAACATTCACTGGTCAATAAACATATGCTAGATCAATGTAATCTTTAGTAATCTGGCTTTTACTATGTAGTTGTTATGATCTAACTGCAGCAATCTCATCCATAGATGTCCATAGAGTTCTTGCTTGTTTACACTACATAACGCTATTAACAAAATAGTCCAATAAGCTCTTTTCTTCCTGGCTTTGTAGTTTGCCTCACCTCGCAGTGGTATCTTTTGAATATGCCACCAGTCTGTACTTAGCTAGCGTGTGGGTGAGTGAAGTCTAATACATTCTTGTTTTATGTAAAATGAAATCTATATTATGCAATTAATGATGCTTCTGGGTTTTTTTCGTGCCTACTTTCCTTCATTAAAAAACAAATTTTGGTTGTATATGTTTGTGATAATTTTTTTTCTCCTCTTAATCATGTTTTGCTTTACAAAGCCAAGTCTGAAAATGGTAAATGTTGATTCAGAACCAATCTTTTTGATTGACCCTAACCGTAAACATAACTTCAAATGTTGATTGAGCTACAGAAATCTCAGTTGTAGAAGCAAAATCAGATTTTAAATGAATTAATATGTAATACTGAATTTTATTGCACTTGGCTTTGTTTTGTCTTTATTAATTTTCTGAGTTCCTTTTTTGAATAGGCAAATAAATCAGGTTTGTGGGAGACATGCTGTACTGCGTGAAATGAATTATTACATTTTGTAAATATGAAAATAAATTCTCTTAAAAAAGATTAATAAATATTCTCTGCAGATGGATTAGGATATGATTGCATAAACATCAGTATCTTTATGAATCACAGCTTTTTTTGATATCAAGGGAAGCTAAAGCAGAACAGAGAACAACTTGGGGAGCTTTATGCTCTCAGTTTATTGTGTCTTCCTTCAAGTTTTATTGAGCTGCTTTAATTATGAATCTGCAACACTAATTGTAGTGTTACAAGAATGGAATGGCTGACGTAGGTCTAAAGATGCAGGTTGCATCTGTCTAGCCCAGCTAAACAAGCAACACACAACCAATAGTTGGTTGAGAGAGAACTGGGATAGGGAAGTACACAGGAAAAAACTTTCTGCACTGACTGATAAGATTATAATTTGAGTCACTAGTGGTGTATGATATTTGATAAAACTCTGCAGATGAATTCCATAAGATATGGTTGGTTCAACCTTTTTTTTTTCCTCCTTTGCAACTGGAAAGCTTTGCTCAGTTGCCAGGAGTTGATTCAGTGCATGTGAAGCAGTTGATATCTCTTGGCGGAAATGCAATTGTCGGCCTGAGCACTCACTACCAGAGCAAAATTAACTTACTTAGTCTATTGCCAGTTACCACAGTGCAGTTGATAGGTTATCTTCCTCTCCTACAGTCATACAAACACAGCCTTCAATACAAAATAATGCCTCTTTCAAAGGAAAAATTTTGTTCATCTTACAATCATGGTTTCTACTTTATGTTCTTTTCCATCTTTGAATACAATAATGAATGGACTTTATTGCACCTAAAATGCAGTAGAGTTTGGACTGTTGGCCAACGGCCTTTATGAGTTCTGTCAAAATCAGCAACTATTTCCTCTAGCCCTTTGTTGAAAAGAATTGAGTTGTTGATACTGATGGAACAAAGCTACTTCCAACAATTTGAGAATAGGTTGCAGAAGTTATGTTTGAAACTTACATTCTTGTCATGCTCTCTGTAATGCTGGTGTAAAAAAATACAGGTGTTCTGAACTGTGTTTGAAACATACTGCGGAAAGGCTTGTTGATACTGACCTAAATGTCAGAAATTATCTTTTACGCTTTCATAACATCAGCTAGTGTATATGTAAACTGTTCAGACTTCAATTGTAGTTGACTATTTCATCTAAAGTATTTTGTCACTTATTCTTGCATGTATATAACTTAGAAATTAAGGGGAGGCTGACTTCATTGTGAAGGCAATTGATATTTTCCTATAGAGGAAGCTATTTGCCAGCTCCAGAATTTTACATCATCATTTCAATTTCGATGATAAGCCTTATGCAGAGAGTAAAACTTTATTTTTCTTTAGATTAATATGCAGTGATGTGGTAGACTTATTTCCAGAGCTGACTGTTTTGCTACACCTTATTTTGCTTTCATCAGTTTCTCAACTGTTTTGCAGGTACTAGTATGGAATTGCTTGCTCAAATAATTTGGCAGTTTGACTTACCTGAAATTGTTCTATCTCCTAATTGTATTAATAAATAATGTCATTATTTTAATATTAAGAGCTTCTAAGTTGTTCTCAATAATGTAACATTTGATAATTTCTTTTAACTTTCCATTCTTCTAGTTGTGGCTACGACCATCTTGAAGAATTTGTGATGAGAATGTCTCATGACATTGCTGCTTAGAAATATGTTTGTATCTCAGTTGCCCCTTGAGAAGGGACAAGAAGAAAAGCTATAATTCAAGGTCACAAACAGAACAGCAAGAACCAAAACTCAGCACCACCTTTGGACTGTGAATATAGTTTAAACTGCCTTGACAGAAATGCTAATCAGGGGTTATTTGGTTATTTCTCTTCTCTTGAATATTGTCTTCTATTTTGTGTTAAAGGTTATTTTTTTAAATGGGAGAAAAGACTTTATCCTAGGAAGGAATTGCCTGCTACTGTATCTCTATACAGATTTTACTGGGTGTTTTTAAAGAGTTGAAATAAATGATTTGTTTCTTCTATTTATTTTTTTTATTTTTGATTGAATTGTGCAATACATTTTGGATGGATAGTGATTGAGGTGGATTTTCTGATGAACTAGGCACTCTTGTTGACTATTCTCTCCTGATTTGATCTTGATTGTTTGCTAAAGGTCACTTCTATATGCTTTTGCCTACAATAAATCCAAATTGCAGTACCTCGTTTGTTTACTCCTAGCTTTTGTACTCATATTTTCTGGAGAAAAGGTATGTTCCTGTAAATTGTAAATAGTTACTACATAACTGTATCATATGCTGATCTGTGACTGTTGACAGCACTAATATGAATAGAGCTGAGATGAAATAAAGTTTATTTACTGTATAATTTTGGAACATCTTTGGTATGATTTTTCTTTTGAAGGACACACCAGTTTGGTTCTGACTCCTGTTGGAGACGTTGTTAGCTGAGATATTTCCATGCTGAAATCATTCTCATAAGAACAGTTGTTCCAAGTACATTAAACTGTAAGAAGTCAGTGGAGACATTCAAGTTTCCAAGAGGTCACAACCTGCGAAACACATACATGGTGGGTTGAAAAGCTGGCATAAGAATGTAGCAAATAGAGAAGCTTGCTTTGTAAAAGTTATAAATTATCATAGAATCACAGAGTGGTTTGGGTTCAAAGGGACCTTAAAAATCATCTAGTTCCAACACCCCTGCCATGGGCAGGGACACCTTTCACTCGACCAAGTTGCTTAGAGCCCTCTCCAGCCTGGCCTTGGGCACTTCCAGGGATGAGACATTTACAACTTTTCTGGGCAACCTGTTTCAGTGCCTCACCATGCTCAAGTAAAGAGTTTCTTCCAAACATGTAATCTAAATCTCTTCTCTTTCAGTTTAAAACCATTCCCCTTTGTCCTAACACTATCTGGCTGTGTAAAAACTTGTTCTGAAAGGCTGCAATGAGGTCTTCTTTGAGCCTTTTCTTCTCCAGACTAACAACCCCAACTCTCTCAGCCTGCCTTCGTAGCAGAGCTGCTCCAGCCCTCTGATCATCTTTGTGGCCTCCTCTGGACCCAGTCCAACAGGTCCATGTTTTTTCTTGTGCTGAGGATCTCAGACCTGGGCACAGCACTGCAGGTGGGGTCTCATGAGAGCAGAGTAGAAGGGGAGAATCACCTACCTTGACCTGTTGGCCAGTCTTCTTTTGCTGCAGCCCAGGATACCATTGACCTTCTGGGCTGTGAGCACACACTGCCAGGTCATGTCCAGCTTTTCATTCACCCCAAGTCGCTCTCCTGAGGATTCTTCTCAGTGTGTTCTTCTCCCACTGTTCTCCTGGTCTGGACTCACTGAGGTTGCTCCCAACCAAGGGATAGGACTTTGCACTTAGACTTGTTAAATTTCGTGAGGTTCTTATGGGCCCACTTCTCAAGTTTGTCCAGGTGCCCCTACATGGCATCCCTTCCTTTTGTTGTGCCAACTGCACCACTCGACTTTGTGTCATCTGCAAACTTGCTCTTGAGGGTGCACTCAATCCCATTGTTTGTGTCACTGATAAAGATGTTAAAGAGCACCAGTCCCAAGACAGAGCCCTGAGGGACAACTCTCATTACTGACCTCCATCTGGACATAGAGCCATTGATCACAACTCTCAGGCTGTGTCCATCCAGCCATTTCCTTATCCACTGAATAGTTCACCCTTTAAACCCATGTCTTTCCAATCTGGAGATAAGGATGTCATGTGAGACCATGTCAAAAGCTTTAGAGACATCTAGATAGATGGCATTGGTTGGTCTTTGCAGTCATTCTATCACAGAAGTCCACCATGACGGAAAATTATGTATTTTTGTTGTTTTAGGTAATTCCTGTGTGGTCTTTTTGGCATGTAAGTTGTGATCCTCTGAAGTGATACACGAGTATGCATAAATTTAACCTCAGCTACTATAATACTGTATTAATAACTAACATCTGTAATGTATATGTTAGTTATCCAGACCAAGCTAAGATGTAGCTGTTCCGAGATGCTGGTCCTCAATAGCATTGCTAGTGTGGGATTTTCAAACTCTCTTTGGTTGTGTGTATTAATTATATGGCAAATTAGAAATGATAGAACAGAAGTAAGCAGTAAGTTGCATGTTCTTCTACATTGTCTCTATTCATGCTCTAGGAGTTGCTGCCTTGTATTTTTTTTCTTACTCTTTCATTTACACTGATTACAGTCTTCCTCTGTTAACACTAAGATAGTTTCCTATCAAAAATGCAAAAGTCAATTCAAAGGCACATTGACTCAAAGGAAGTACATCTCTGGAGATTTCTTTTGTTGTAGAACAGTGACAGCCGTTATTTTCTGCAGTTGCCACCTAATGCCATGTGACATAGCAGAGAAGAAATAATTAAGCTCACAGTAATTACATGCTATTTTATGGCTGTGCTAGCACATCGCGGTACAGCAATGGATGGTAATGGAACTAAGTGTGGCACAGGAATCTGCTGTGACACATGGCTTGCATCTCTTGGTTGCAACTTTCAGAGCAGTCCAGGTTACCTGGTGGCCATTAGGCAAATGTTAGCTGCTTTCTAATTAGATGAAAGGTAACTTTTGGCAGGTAACTTTTGAAATTGGAGACAAAGGCCTGTGTGGCTCTGGGGGCTGACTAGGTCCAGGGTGTGGAGGACATTGTGGCTGCTGCTTCCAAAGCAGGTCTGCATGCCTGCAGCAGAGATACCTTTGCCTGATGGCTTCTGGTTGTGTCTGGATGGCTTGCATATCCAGCATTTCTCGAAGTGTTTAACTTTGCTTAAAGGAAAAGGAATGAACAGCAGAGTGTATGCAGAATGTATACCCAGTTACGAGGCCCTTTTAGAACAGTAGGTAAATAAGAGGGGAAAGAAAAGAAAAAGGAAGAAGGGCAAGGTGAAAAGTTAGGGTCTTCCTTTATGGTAAAGAAAGTTCTAATTAGGCTGAGCTTCTAGCTTCTACTTCCCTGAAATATGTTTTCACATTGAAAGAAACTGTCCTCACCTTGAAGCCCTGTGATGAGTGTTACCTGCATGTTACTTAAATCATACTACAGTTCAGCCCCAAGATTCTAGTGTTGTTACTTAATGAAATCTGATCCAACCAAATATTCAGTACAAGAAGTGTCTAGCTCAGAGAGGTGTGTATTTTTTTTTCCCCCTCTCAGCTTCACTTCAGAGATAGCACATTCAGGACATAATAATTCTCAGGATATTAAACTGCTTGGGATGAAGCAGAGTTTCTGTGTATTTTATGCAGGTTCTGCTATGGTGGGACATCCTTTCTAGAGTGGACTGATAGAAATGTTGCTAGATAGATACAGGATGAGCAGGAGAGATCCAGGTTGTGTGTACTCTTCCTCAAGATGCAAGTATTCACATGCCACTTTAAAATAGTATAGAATTTGAGCTGGTCTTAGAGTACTCTCCTTGTTCAACCAGTGAGTAAATACAAAACTACCATGTCAGTCCCTGAGAATCTCTGTGTGCCTTTTATACAGTTGTATCTATCCTACATCCACTGGGGTTTTAATGTTGTCTTTTTTAGATGTGACTTGCTCAGTACAATAATAGAGGGAAGAATGCACCTGTGGCAATGGCCAGCATGAATTAGGTCTTACAAGGAGATGTGGATGCTTTGTAGTGTGTTGCTCATGGCCATGCATAGGACCTGATAGGTTTAGGCTTTTAAGCATATGCAGATGCACTGCCTTAGTTCTTTGTAGTGATATGAAACCTTCTTTAAAAAAAAAAAAAAAAGTTTTGTGATTAGAGAGAGCTTTTTTGCTTGAGAGCTATGCTTGCTGTCACACCTTCTGGCTGGGTGTGTGTGGACACCTCAGTAAAGCAGCAGGGCAAGCCAGAAGTTTGGGCAGAGTGAGCAGCTTCCTCTAGGCAAGAACACTAGAGGCAGGAGAGCTGCTGGGCAACAGCCACAGCCAGCCTTACATTGTAAAGGTAATCTCTTCAGCTTTTTTATGTTCAATTATTGTTAAACATTTTATTTCAGTTGTATTCATTGACCCTTTCCAGGGCTTGTGCATCAGTATTTCCTTGGAAATAAGTTTTTAAACAGGGAGAAGATGAAGAATCACTTTCAATGAGCTGCTAGACAGCACAGGTATGCTGTTTGTTTTATATAAAATGGGGAGACTGAACCTAAGAGGCAGATGCATGAAGTCAACAGCTTATTTTTAAGTTGACAGTAAGAATGTGTATTTCCCAGAGGAATGGTGACTCTAGGGAAGCTGTAATTAACATTTACTTTAGATAAGCTCTGATACTGACTAAAAATAGATGTCATCTTAGGTATTGTTGTAGACATCTTTCAGCAGGATCCTGATGGTTTTCAGAAAGCCTTTTGTGGCAGCAGTAATGGCATACTATAGTTAGAGAAATAAATGCAGTATATCTTATATGTCACTGCTTCTGTCAACTAATTGTGAATGTAGTTTGTTTAATGTATCGCACTGGGATGCCTGGACTGATTTATGATGTATCAGGGAAGGCAGGGCAATTAACATCTCAACTGATTTCATGTGCATTGTGACCAGCCCAACCAGGCTGGTCTCGGTTTGGTTGGTGATGTTGCTGAGGGCAGAAGCATGGCTTGCTTTCACCTGGGGCATACAGGTCTCTAGGCACTCAAAAGGAGGCTGGGGAAGCATAATATACTTTTAATTTTTTCCAAACGTTCTGCTTTTCTCTGAAATTGGCTGAGCTTAGATTTTTTATTTTTGATAGAGGAGTCTGTACCAAAAACATCTCACAGCTTGGGCATGACAATTGCTGTCTCCATTTTGGAAGACAGCCCAAGACTTTTCTAACCTTGGTACCTGGTTGGTCTAGGAGTGTGTAACTTTGTTTTAAAAGACTGATGCTATAAGCAACTCGTTAGAAATCAGAGAGTGAACCATCACAAACAGAGAGTGAACTGTCACATCAACCTCAAAATTTGTTATGTTTTCTGACTAGTCTATGGGATGGCAGGGTTGTTACTGTTGAATTCCTCCCAGAATCTCTCTTACAGCAGAGCCAGTCACTGAGGTATGTGAATAATGTTGCTCATAACCAAGAGAGCTTGCTGTGTTATCACAACTGCTGTGCTTCTCTTTTTACATTATTTGTAATGAATATCTGTCTGGGGAATGCAAATTCCTTGTCTTAAATCCACAGATTTAAATTGAATTATACTTGCCAAAAATTCTGTCCTAGAGGGTGGGGGAGGGGGGGAGAGACTGAGGGGGTTTGTTTCGTTTTTGCTTTTTTTTCTTTTTTACTGTTTATTTTTCTAAAATCACTGGCATCAACACAATATCCTTCTTGCTATCCAGATGCTCAAATTCAGTATTTTTCATATTATTAAACTGGATAACTATGCTGCTTCTGGCATATCTCAGGCCAATAACAAGTCCTACGGAGTCCCATAGTTTCTTTTTCTGAACTCCTGGGTATGTGCAGTATACACCAAATTAAGCCATAGCATAGCAGAGAATTTACAAATAACTGGGTTGCAGAAGGGTCTGCGTATCCCAGATTATTTGGTTAAAGCTCAAGCTCTGAGCTCACCATCAACTTCAAAGTGTCTTCTCTGTGTGGAGAACAGGTTTGAATCTCTCAAAGATGATAAATAGGTTATTGTTTGCATGAACTTTTCATACAAGGAGCGTATGATAGTTAACATGTGGAATAATAAGCACTGAATGGCTGAATAATGGAAAGCAGATGTGCCAAGAATGCCAAGCAAGATATTTGAAAGCTATGGTGTAAAGTGGACCTTTCAAAAAATGGCCAAAGCTTGTGCAACCACTAGGATCTCAGCCTGATATATTTAAAAATGGAGGCTAAATCGGAAAGAAGAGATACCACTTCAGTGTCTAAATCAGTGAGATTTAACATCGTGTAGAAAAATGGTGGATCACAGGATGCGCCATGGGGCCAGTATTCCATGACTTTCTCATACCTAGGATGTTTCCCACTTGTGATTTTTCTTTTGATGTAGTCAAATGAGACAAATGGGAAAAAATCCACTTGTATTTGGCTTAAAAATTCAAAACAGTCTGGCTTCATTAAAGCTCCTGGGTGCTATTCCCTGACTGTCAGGGAATCAGCTTAGATCCAGGCTGTTGAACCTCTATCACTGGAGGTTCACTAAAACATGAAAATCAAAGGAAGCAGACTATCTATCTATCTATCTATCCATTTCTGTCCATCTAATGATACACCTTATATCTTTGTCTTAAGATGTAATTTTATAGAAAGCTAAGACATAAATTTAAGGGCATGTAAATTGGTATAATTTTTGCCTAGTTAATTCCACATAGATTTAAAACTATTTTTGAAAACATAATAACTCCTGGTTTATAATACTGTATTTGTTTTTTAGATCTCATCATCGATTAGTCCTTCGAGTCTGGTCTCAGAACAGCTAGTAGTAAGGGTTAGCTGTCTGTAAAGCAGCAGTTCTGTAAGCTGTTGTGATAGTGTTGCTGATAGACAGGCTGCAATGTCTCTTTCCCTGCCTTGGGGAGTGGTAGCCTGTAGCTACATCTAGCTGTGCTTAGCATATGAAATGTGCAGGTTGACATCAGTGGGATTTTTTCATGAGAGGTGATGCTTTCAGAATATAGAAATTTATTCGCTTCACTGCAACATTGCTGCATGTTGGTTCTCCTTAGGAAATTGTTCTATTCTCCTGGGGATCCTCTAGAAGGGGGAAGAGCTGTTGGTGGTTTGCAGTTCATACACTGACTGAGGCTAGGACTCAGCTACTTAAAAAAACTGTGATAACAATCCTTTGTGCCTCTATATCTCAGGTACACAAATTCTTGACAGCCTGAGGTTGCTGTAGAAAGTGCAGTTTTTGTGGCAGGTATATCCCCCTCCTGATCCTATACAGAGAGCAACAATTGGTAGAAGGATTTATCATTTTTCTTTGATGTATTTCTCCAGTTGGTCTAGCACTTTCCTCAGAATTTCCAGGGTTAGTACTAAAGAGGTAGTCTTCTAGGAAAAAGCTCTCTTATGAAAAGTAACAATTTTGGCATTCACCTCCATTACTTATAATCCCCATTAAATCATTAAAAAGATTATGGAGAGGAGCTATAGCCTGGAACAATGTGTTTTGAAAGCTAGCAATACATTTTTCTCCAAGCTGCATGGTTCATTCAACAGCCTCATCTAGTCTGAGATTAAAATACAGCCATGGGTGAGAGTTCACTACATGGCCAAGAAACATTAAGTTAGATGAGACTGAGGCAATACTATCAAGGAAGTCCAATTAAGAGCACATCAACTTTCTTAAGTATGAGGGATATCCATGAGTTATGTTTTAGGGCTATCATATATATGGTTGCATTCCAGTGATTGTTGAGGAGGTACTAGAGCCTAGGTGTAGGGCCGTTAGTATTGCTGGAGTTTCTGTGCAATCATAAATGAGAGGTTTTATCTCTTGACCATTCTTGAAAGCCCAGCTCCAGGTGCTCTGAATTGTCCACTGATGAAGCTTCACTTTCCCTCCACCATGGTTCTAGTACCTTGATAATCTGTCCCCTTTCTTACAATGGTCCTTTGGGGCATCTCCCAGCAGACCTTAAGGAAACAAAATTTCTTCATCATTTTGCTTAAGAGAGGCCTTATGGAGCTGGTGTAGCTATTTTAGGGGTAACTACCTGAGACATTGTCTTGGTTTGAAAGACAGGTGTCTGCTAAGGAAGGCAGGAGCCTCCCTTGGAATAGAAGATGCAACCCCCCTTCCCTCCAAATTATTATAATTTTGAAATCAAGGGGCTTTCGGGCAAAGATATGGGAAAGAGGAATAACAGTTCTTTACTTTTATATATATATATATATAAAACTAGGCAGGAGAAAGACTGGTTTAAACTGACAGAGTCAGATACAACCTGACACCCTGTTAGGGTAGCAGTGGCAGTCCGATAAGATGGTGGCTGCAGTCCTCCTGAAGTGATGGATGTGGTTCTGCTGAAGCGGTGATCTTGGAGGAAAGTCTGATCTTCTTCAGAAGGTCCAGTGGTAGCTATGTAGCTCTTGTTCTCTGGGAATCCAGTGGGAAAGGTTGCTTACGGTTTTCAAAATCTCAGTTTATATCCAGGATGGAATGCCTGGTTCCTCCCTCTGGGTGGAGCATCTCACAATGGGATGGTGAGTTCTGAGATAAGGCACTGATGGGCCATTAACAGGAGATAGTCCGGAGGGAGGAGACAAGGAGCACTGCCCCACCTGGGCTCAATAGCTCATGAAAATGGTGATAGAATACATGCTTTTGGGCACATCTTACATTGCAACCCAGGACAAACATGTTGCAGGTGCTTTTGGAATATGTTGCCACATGGCTTATTTTTGGATTTACACATTTTTATCTGCTGCTCTTTCTTATAAATGGTATAAAACAAAATAAATAATGCATCAAAGATTTGATTACAGTATATTGCCAAATTAAAATGTGTCTCTTGTTGTTGTGGTGATAAAAGCTGTGATAAAATGATAAAAGTATTAAAAATATCCATCGATCCCTGAACTGTGGTAATGAGGTTCAATTTGAGTAACTGAGCATGATCTCACTAAAATAAAAATGCATAGTCACAACCCTACTAACAAGAGCAATGCTAGTGAATAAAAAAGAAGCCTGTGTGTTTGACTTGCAAAGTGTGTATGTTTTTAAATATATAGTACATGAATATGTACAGCAAAACTGTATTTCTGACCACATGCTGGCTGTCAGAAAATGAGAGGTACAAAGTATGATGACTGCTTGTTTTTAGCAGTATGAAAGGTAGCCTGAATCCTTGTTCACCCCAAACACGTGCTTGGCTTCAGGTCTGCTATTCAGTTCCCCTTAGGTCAATAAAGTACAAGCATGCTCTCATATTTAAGCATGTACTTAAACAAAGCACATACCATAGATGAATAGAGACTGCTATGAGCAGTCTGAGCAGAGGTCTGTTACATGAGTATGGAAATGCAGAGATTTGGATGTACTAAAGAAAGAAAAAATCCTAAACCAAATAACAAAAATTTACCTGATGGATTTTTTTTCTTTTACTTGGTTTAGATAAATTCCTTCAGTTACTGGTATACAGCATATTATAAATGTTTTATAAATATGATGCATTTATGGCACAAATTGGCCATAAATCACACTGAAATAAACCCCAGTACTGAAAGCCAGGCTAAGTGTTTAAGTGCAGTGTTAATGCATAGTTTTCAAGGGAATAGAAAAATGGCTGTAACACTAAATAGACTGGATTGCTGCTGAAATAGTATAATTTAAGAAAAGAAATTCTGTGAATACCTATGAAGTGACAATTGATTTTTGCATATGAGGCTCTGAAAATTCTCTTTCTACTCTATTCTTTTAACTGGTTTTATGAGAAGATGATTTTTGATTAAATCATCAGCTTCTGTACCTTCCAAGATTTGCATTGGCTTATCCAGTTGGCATCTGGTCACTAGTGGTGTTCCCCAGGGATCTGTGTAGGGCCCAGTCCTCTTTAATATCTTTATCAATGATCTGGATGAGGGGATTGAGTCTACCAACAGCAAATTCATAGACACCAAGTTGGGAGGGAGTGTTGATCTGCTGGAGGGTAGGAAAGCTCTGCAGAGGGTTCTGGACAGGCTGAATTGATGGGCTAAGACTTTGTATTTTGGCCACAACAAACCCAGGCAGTGCTACAGGCTGGGGCCAGAGTGGCTGGAAAGCTGCCTGGTGGGAAAGGACCTGGGGATGCTGGTCAACAGCAGCTGAACATGAGCCAGAGTGTGCCCAGATGGCCAAGAAGGCAAATGGCATCTTGCCCTGTATCAGCAATAGTGTGGCCAGCAGGACCAAGGAAGCTCAGCATGGTTGAGGCCACACCTCGAGTGCTGTGTCCTGTTCTGGGCCCTTTAATTTAGGAAGGATGTTGAAGTAGTAGAATAAGTCCAGAGAAGGGCAATGAAGCAGGTGAAGGGTCTGGGACACAAGTCCTGTGAAGGGCAGCTGAGGGAGGTGGGTTTGTTTAGCCTGGAGAAAAGGAGGCTCAGGGGAGACCTTTTCACTCTCTACAACTGCCTGAAAGGAGGTGGGGGTTGGTGTCTTATCCCAGGCATCAAGAGACAGGATGAGAGGACACAGTCTTATATACTACCAGGAGAGGCTTAGTTTGGACATTAGGAGGAAATTCTTCACAGAAAAGGTGATTAGATATTGGAATGTGTTGGCCAGGAGGTGGTAGAGTCACCATCCCTGGAGATGTTTGAGAAAGGACTGGATGTGGCACTCAGTGCCATGGTCTAGCTGGCAAGGTAGTGTTCAGTCATAGGTTGGACTTGATGATCTCAATGATTTGATGATCAGGATTTGATGATCTCAGAGGTATTTTCCAACATAATTGATTCTGTGATTCTGTCTTCCATGCAGGTGAAACTTCTAGGATTCTCAATCTGTTTGGAAAATCCTAGTATATAGGTCTATGAAAAAGGTAAGAAACAGTGGCTGAAGAGCTAACAACAGCAAGTAACAGTACTAGCAAGTGAATAATTTTCCTTCTTACCTATATAATCCAGCTGGAGATCTACCTACAGGCAAATGGAAGAGCAGACTAGCAGGAATTAAATGTATATATTATGTGAGGAGATCAGTGTAGGCACCTCAGTTTTTCAGTGGCCTGAGGGCTTCAGAATCTCTGAGGGTTAAACCTCCTAGTGCAGGATCAGCGGCACACAGACATGAACTCAACCTTGAAGATGTAATCTAGATGCAGAAATTGAGAGTGACATCTCCTTAATTTAATGGGAATAATGTAGAAAGGTATAGTTTGTACAACAGCAGTCTATATTTTGCCTCTAAGTCTAGATGCTGCAAGTGATTTGATGTCTGACAGACTGAAATCATACTAGTAGAAATGTAGTCAGTTCCTCTCAATGTAGCTGTAGTAATTGACAGGCTAATTCTCTGGTAGGCAAGTGAGAGTTTCCTCTTTATCCAAAATACCTTATATTGCTAATATTTTGTGTATATATATATATATACATATTTTGGTATTTTACAGGTACTCCTTTTACGTGTTTCTTACAAAGGAACACCCCTCTCTCTGACAGCTTCACCAGTGATGAGGCCTTGAAAAGAAAGGGGAGAAGTCTTTCCCACTGTCCTTGCAGTGCAACAAAAGGTGGCAGCACTTCTCTCTCCTTCAATGGGGGAAGCAACCACAAACTATCTTTAGAATGAAGCCACAGTGGAAGAAGAATTGAAGAGGATGCTCTTTACCTGGTAGGCAAAAAGAGCTACAAAAAGTGTCTGGAAAACATCTCATGTAAGTTTGGTCTCCTGAACTCTTTTCAGCTTAGTCTGTAAGTGGATTAGATCAGAGAGTTCTGTGGGAACTGACTGAAAAGAAACTGCAGTATTATCATTAGGACCTGATTTACAAACAGTTACCATTCTCCTTTTATTGAGCACTTGCCAGAAAAATATGAAGAATGCACGCGAACAATCAGCAAGTCTCACCCACTGCAATAGGAAACCTTTAACACAAGTTCAGTTAAAATCTCCTTACTACTGAGCATGTCCTGACATAAATGTATGAATATTGATGGGGAGAGGCAGCAGCCTTTGTATTAATGATTATGGGATGCCTTCCCATTGTTAGCATGTCCCTGCTGATGGATGCCAGGGTGGGAGAAGGAGGTGTCGTTCCATCCCCACTCAGCAGCACATCCTCTCCCCACCTGTGGCTGAGAGCAAGCAGGAGGGAGCTGGGGGCCAGGTAGAGAAATCTGCACCCAGACAAGTAGGGCTCAAAAAAGATCATCAAATAAGCTTACAGCAACTGTAAGTTGTGGGTGCCTGTGGGAAGTGAAAATGAAGTTACTTGTGCACAGAAAGTGTTTTGAAACAGACAGTAAAATTTCAACCAGAGCACTACTTTGATACAAATGCAAGGAAAGGCAAATGATGAGCAGAGTCTTCAAATTAAATAAGGTATTGGTAAAAGTAAGGAAAACAGTATTGAGTTCACCATGTGCAGTACAGGAACAGACTTACCTTTATATACATATTTATATACACACACACATATATAAATCACCTTTGAAGTGCCATTTTGGGAGGAGAAGCTTCCAGAAGGATAATCTGTTAATGCTTGATTAATCAGATTAATTGTTAATCAGTCTTGATGAGCAGAGTCTGTACAGGCAGACATGGGGCATTTGTTTTCATTTTCATTTCTTTCCACAGTCACGACATTATTGCATTGGACTTTTTTCCTGAGCTCTACTATTAATTAAAAAGTATTGTCAAGGGTGCTACTTCACTGTTGATTCTCAATTTACAGATAATGTTTTTAATTTATAAACTAATCTGGAGACTGAGTCTTGCCAAAATACAGCGTTTAATTAATATAGGTAGGTGTAAAGTACAAATTAGCCCTATGGCGCAGGTATGGAGCTTCCCTAGATGACACAAACATCAAGGTTCACACAGTGAGAACAAGGATATAGAAGTGCTTATTGCAGCTATTCCTGGTTTGAATGGTTTCTTCACAAAGGGCTGGCATATGATTTAATGTATTATTCTGTGTTCTCACCCCTTAGTTTTATTATCATATTCATTTAACAGTACATTACTATTATCCTTGTCACTGCAGTTGGATGCTTCCCATTGCTTTCGTAAATGGCATGCCAGAATTTAATCAGCTGAACCTACAATACTGAGACAGGCAGTTTCTGTTTCTGTTTTTGTTTGGACTCACAAAATTCCCACTGGATTAAATGTTGTGAGATGACTTCAGTATTTGGATGCGCAGTAAAAGAAAGAAAAGGATGGAAGTACCATATTCCTAGCCTTTCCCTGGATACTCTTCCTTGCAAAGAATGGAGAGCTGACATTTTTATGGATTGACACAAATTTGTACGTATCACTTCTAGTTGAAATAAGTCCTCCTGAGAGCACTCTACAATGTGAAAGACAAGTGTTCCATCCACCTCATCTAGTTGCTTTGCTTCCCTCCTCCCTCTGGAGAAAGGGGCTTGCTCTCTAGCATATCACCCACATTTCCTTTAACTTGGTTTGAGAGCTGCCTGAGCATCATTTAGTGCCCAAGTAATTAATTGAAAACCCCCAACACTTTCTTGCTTCAAAAGGCAGAGATGTGGCTTTGTAGGGCTAATGGGATTGCGTATCATTTGTGGAATTTGCTTAATTGTGGCGTATTGACTTTCTGCCTGAATCATATTACTTTTATCTATATTGATTGCACTGTTATAAAATCCCTGTGAAAATCTTTCCATTAAATGTTAGAAATCTCCCTGGTAATATGATGTAAATGCCCTGCTGTTTTCACTTGGTGCACTAATAAGCAAATCAGTTCTTGCAGTTTGATCATACACTTAAGGCTGAAGTTACTGATAAAGTGACTTTCCCTTTTTATTTGATAGTGAGCATTGTGCCACTCAGATTTGACTGGAAAACTTCCACTTCTCCATAACCCTGGTCATAGTTAGATGAAGGAAGACTTGCACTACTCCAGCCTTTCTACAAGCCGCCTTGAACAAGAATACTAAATATACCACTAAGCTTCACACAGCCAATATAAAACACCTCGGTGACTGGAAACATCCATTCCTCTATTTTTTTCACCACTGAATTCTATAGTTATTACTTCTCTATTTAATCTGTCCCTGAAAATGTCTATGGTAATGTTTGCTGGCTGGCATCACAGTCAACATCAAAAATGGCAGTTTCTAAACAGCAACATATACATGTGACACCAGAGCACTTGCTCTAAGGGTGATGCTCAAAAGCAATGATTGTGATCAATATTCTTCCTGATGAGGATGCTCCCTTGCAGAAACAGGCTATACTTTTGAAAGAGCCACATGGATATAATGAAACAGCTTACCACAAAATTCCCCCTTCACTGAACGCAAATTCTGGTGCAAACCCTTTACAGAAAAAGGATTGCTCTTTCACCAAGAACTTCCTTCACTGAAAGAAGATTCAACCTGCAATAGGTTGAACCCATGACAGCTTTCCAAGAGCCTCAACATGCAGCGCTCTTCCCTGGAGATTACTGGTGTCATCAGAAGCAAATTCCCCATTAACCATTGTGTGCATATGCAAGAGGTACTGGACCTGCAAATCTCCAGTGCCCTGCCAGAAGTGGCAGTTCTGTTGTATCAGAGCTCCTGGCCCCTCTACTCCTGTGTTTCCCAGGACTTACTCTGCTTCTCTTGGTGCACCTTATTATGGATGAGGGGTGTACATGGAATTAAATAGTCAAAGCCAAGGCTAACAGAAACATATGAAAGTCACAATTATCTGTGAGAAACTATTTATCCTCTGAGATTCTGGGCTTGATCCTCAAGAAGGATCTAAACACATGAATCCTGAGCAGTAAAATAGATTGCTTTTTCCTTTAATGAAAGATGGGCTTTTGTAGGCCCAAGGGTTTTCCAGCACCTAACTGCCTTCCCCTTCTCCTACAGAGTGATGATCACCCTTGTCTTATCCTCTGGAGTAGACTATCTTCTTGCCTTTGCTCTTGCTCATCTCTTATTGCATGTTTGACTGATTATTTTTGCTCTCAGATGATCAAACTTTTCGAGTATTAGAACAATTATTTTCAGCATTTACTTAGCCACGAAGATTGCCGCTTCCTTTTCAGACCTGAAGAACTTCTGCCGGAAAACACTGGTCTTATTTTTTCCCCCGAAGTTTTTACATTTCTGCTGCCCTTAAAAAAGACAGCTCCTCTCCTCATGGCTTCCCTTTTCCCAAAAAAATCACGCGTGCGTTTCAGCATGATCCAAATCAGATCTTTCCGATTGTTATAAATNTTTTTATTAAACCCCTTATTAAATCCTTTTAAAAATCCACTAGAAGTGAACCTCGTTTTTAACACTGTCACTCACGAAGCGCTCCTCTCCGCGTGCCAAATTCAAGCAGGGCTGATAGCCTCAAACTAATGGAAGGCAGGACTGGCTCCTCCATGTCTTTCTGCCCTAAGCTTTGCGATTTCCCTCTTCCCCCTCCAGGCGCCGGCCGGGGGCGGGGCTGCGCGAGAATGGGAGTAAGTGGAAAAATGAAAGAAAGCCACAGCTGACAGGCAGTTTCGTGGAGGAGAGGGACACGGAGGGGTGGCTGTGGGGCCGGACCCGCGGCTGCGGCGGCAGGAGGAGCCGGGGGGCAGAGCGGAGCCGGGGGGCAGAGGTGAGCCGGGCGGCAGAGCGGAGCCGGGGGGCAGAGCGGAGCCGGGGGGCAGAGCGGAG